>JBBPBX010022497.1:20647-33371 GCA_038048925.1 Garcialebias charrua
TATATTTTGTATGCTACCGTTTATGGGATTGTTTTGTATTGTATTTTGAAAATGAACAAATTTTATAAAAAATAGAAAATATATATGAGACCCAGAATAGTACCCGTAGCTAGAGGAACATCTGCTAAGAAATGATATGTTTAAGACGAACATTATTGATAATGACTTCCCCAAAACGCTTAATGAGAACCACTCAGGTAGTGTTTAAAATCCTCAACTAATCATATTTTCAAGATTAATGAATGTTTAAAAGCTTAACTTTCAAAATGCATGAATTTCACATTTTACTCCACCACTAAACTCTATGATTTTTCCTCTCTGCTATAATTTACTCCAACATTAGCTCAACAATAATTTTTATGCTCCTTTCTCTCCTTTGTTTAGTCTGGAGGTTTCTACAGTGCTGAGGATGCAGACTCTGTTCCAGCGTCAGGGGGCCTAGAAAAGCGAGAAGGGGCCTTCTGCGTCTGGACGGCCTCAGAGATTCGTGAGCTTTTGCCAGACATGGTGGAGGGCGCCACTGACACTGCCACACAAGCAGACATCTTTATGCATCACTACGGGGTCAGGGAGCAAGGCAATGTTGAACCACAACAGGTGTGTTTCAGCATGATGTCATCAATGGCCTTAAAATCAGTGGCTGTCTCAGAAACTTGGTCTAATGATGAAAATATAAACAATTTAAACATTGAAGGGTATGAACTTTATTATATGAACAGAAAAAATAAATGAGGTGGTGGAGTGGCTCTATTTATAAGTAAAGAAATAACATGTAAAAAAATTGACTAAATGTCGGTTATAGTAGAAAATCTCATGGAAATGGTTACAATTGAAATAATAAACGCTAATTCAAAAAATATAATGGTAAGTTGTGTATATCGATCACCTGAGTCAAATATAGAAGTATTCAATGATCAGCTCATGGAAATGCTGGAGGGGAGTATTAATAAAACTGTGTTTTTGTGTGGAGACTTCAATGTCGACTTGTAAAAATACAGACTCAACTAACATAAATACATTAATTAATTCATTGAATAGTTTAAATCTGCATCCATTAATATCTAAACCGACAAGAATTACCACTCACAGCGCCACTATAATTGATAATATCTTTACAAATATAACTAATACAGATATAATGGGAGGAATTTTGATTACTGATGTAAGTGATCACTTACCAGTTTTCACAATTCATAGTAAACATCATTGCCATATAAAAAGAGATACAAACAAGAGAAAAATAATAAATACATCAAAAAAGGCTTTGAATAATCTAATTCAAGATTTACAGAAACAAAATTGGAAACCGGTGTATGTTGATGATGTTAACAAAGCGTATGATGTATTCATGAACACCTTGGTAACATTGTACAAAAAACATTGTGTGCAAAAAAATTATACAAAACGAAATACTGTTGCATGTCCCACCGGGAGGAGACCCAGAGGAAGACCCAGGACACGCTGGAGGGACTATGTTTCTCGGCTGGCCTGGGGAGCCAGTTGAGGTGGCTCGGGCATCTGGTTAGGATGCCTCCTGGACGCCTCCCTGGTGAGGTGTTCCGGGCATGTCCCACCGGGAGGAGGCCCAGAGGAAGACCCAGGACACGCTGGAGGGACTATGTTTCTCGGCTGGCCTGGGAACGCCTTGGGATTCCCCCAGAGGAGCTGCTTCAAGTGGCTGGGGAGAGGGAAGTCTGGGCCTCCCTACTTAGGCTGCTACCCCCGCGACCCGACCCCGGATAAGCGGACGAAAATGGATGGATGGATGGATGGAAATACTGTTGATAAACCATGGATGACAAATGGATTGAAAAACGCTTGTAAAAAAAAAAAAATAATTTGTACTCGAGCTTCTTGAAATTGAAAACAAAAGAAGCAGAAGAAAGATACAAAAAGTATAAAAATAAACTGGTTTGGATAATAAGAAAACATAAGAAGGAATATTATAGTAATTTATTAGACAAGAGTAATGGTAATATGAGAACAACTTGGCAAATAATGAATAGCGTTCTAAAAAATCATAAATCAAAATCAAGTATTGCACAATATTTTGTAAAGGATGGTAATGATATCCATGACCAAAATGTGATTGTTAACGAGTTTAATAATTATTTTGTAAATGTTGGCCCAAGCCTTGCAAACAAAATACCTACAGTAGATACAAATGTGCATCACAAAATTACAAGTTGCACTAATAGTATCTTTTTGGAAGGAACTAATAAAGAAGAGGTAATGGATGTTGTAAATGACCTTGCAGATAAAAGATCTAAGGATTGGGTTGACATGGATATGATGTTTGTAAAAAACATAATGAATTATGTCATTGAGCCGTTTGTACACATCTGTAACCTGTCATTCAAATCAGGAATATTTCCAAATAATATGAAAACAGCCAAAGTGGTTCCACTTTTTAAAAATGGGGATAAGCTTGACTTTAATAATTAAAGACCAATATCATTGTTGCCACACTTTTCAAAGATTTTGGAGAAATTATTTGGGATCAGATTGGATTGATTCATTGATAAACAAAACACATTAAGTAACAGTCAATATTGATTTAGAAAAAATAATTCTACATCAATGGCACTTGTTGAATTGGTGGAACAAATAACAAATGCAGTTGATCAAAAGAAGAGTTGTATTAGTATAGAATAGAATAGAATATATCTTTATTGGCATCGTCGATTGTACCGGGGTACCAAACATTGCAATTGGTGCACGCACCATCCTAAAGAGGGGACATGCGCACGGAAAGCCGCAGCAGAAATTAGTCTGCACCGCCAAACAATCAGATATGGAAAAAAAGGAAGGTTACAATAGGATAGCAGTGGTATTCAAAAAAGAATCTATCACATTTTGTCTTAGGACATTCTATGATAAAGTCAAAAAACTCTACCAGCGTCAAGCACAGATAAGACAAAGCACATGTTGCATTTTGGTGGCGGAGCAGGGAGATAAGTCTGTGAGCAATCGTCCAGATAAAGCACAGTCTGCAGATGGGCTCAGCCGGCTCCATCTGAATGCACACAGAGACCTCTGGGGGGGCGACAGTTCTTCCAGTAGCAGACTCCAGGAGAGGTTTGCAGTCAGCCTTTTGTTCAAGGTTGCTTGGGGTGTCCCGATTAGATTAGTTGATTTATTTATTCTTCAGGGCAGGCTACAGTGTACTTTTACTGTTCAGCCTTGAGTCCAGGTGCTGTCTGAGTCCAATTTGTCCAAATTATGTGAGCTTTCATTTCAACCCGAGCTACAGGTTCCCTCTCCTCCCTGATGTAGCCCGCTCACACGGCTGTAAACAAGTCTTAAACCGCACGGCAGGTCTGCGGTCGTCCACGACTGTTCCCAACATGCGATTCAGCTCGAACAACAGCTGGTTCATTGAGGTCACAGCTCAGGTTCAGGTTCAGGTTACTTTATTTATACCCAAGGATAAATGTGGTTTTCAGTGGTACAAAGCATACATCCATCCATGTACACACACAAATAAAAACAGTAAAAACATTTAGTAAAAACACTTCAAAGAAACCATAAACAGATACTGTTGCACATAACGGTGTTAAGGCTCCCCAAATCATACGTAAAATGAAAAATAAAAACATATAACCACTAAAAGCTTCAACGTTATTTCAGTTTGTTCATTTCAGTAACAGCAGTGGGAACAAAGCTATTTTTAAAACGTGTTGTCCTACATTTAGGGACTAAAAACCTCCGACCAGAGGGAAGAAGCTGAAACTCTCCGTACAGTGGATGAAGGACATCTTTTAAAACAGAAGAAGCTATCCTCTGTACCTGACTAACGTACATGGATGTAACTGAGGTTTGGGTTCCTCCGGTCAGTTTAGATGACAGCTTAACAATCTGCTGAAGGGAATTCTTTCCTCTCAGTGTAGTGTGACCAAACCATGACACCAAAGAAAAGGATAAAACAGATTCAATAAAAGCACGATAAAACATGGTCATTATGGTTCGGTCAATATTAAAATGGTTGAGTTTCCTTAGACAATAAAGGCGCTGGTGGGCCTTTTTGCACACCTTGTCAAAATTGGTTTCAAAGTTTAATTTATCGTCTATGATTGTCCCGAGATATTTGTAAGACTGCACTGTCTCAATTGCTTGACCTTTAATTAAAGTTACTCCGTGCTGGTGAGGTTTCTTCCTAAAATCAATGATCATGTCTTTTGTCTTATCTGTGTTTAGTTTGAGGAAAGAGTCCTCGCACCATTGAACAAAATCATCAGTCACCTGCCCATGGCTACTTTCATTTCCTTTAAGCAGACTGACAATAACAGAATCATCTGTTCACTGAACAGTCTCGCCCCCGCCTATCTCTCGGATCTGATACACCCATGTCCCTCCACGTGCTTTGAGGTCAGAGGATCAGGTACTCTTAATAGTTCCAGAAACTCGCCTTAAGCGCAGAGGTGACAGGGCGTTCTCTGTAGCAGGCCCAAGACTCTGGAACGAGTTACCGCTGCTCATCAAACAGGCCCCCTCCCTCTCGGTTTTCAAATCCCGGTTAACCTCCTGTTATGTTTGTTTCTGAGGTACAGCAATAATGTTCGTGGGTCAAATTGACCCGGGGAGTGTTTAATCATGTAATAGTGTCAGAAACCCAAAAAATCCTCCAAAACCTTTTTGTATCTGATTATTAACTCCAATACTAACCATGTCAGTCAATATTTGTGCAATGATGTTTTTTTTATTTCTCATAAATAAAGGATAATGACGACTAACTCATTTGGACATAAACAATGTGATTTACATTTTTTATGTTTGCTGAAAAAACCTACACACAAAAAAACAATAATTATCCTTGAAATTGATTTTTGTAAAAAAATTTATGTTACATTTTATTTTATTTTTTTCAAAGGGTGATCTTTATAATTGAACTTGAGACACATTTACTGTTCTGGGTCAAATTGACCCGCTCATTAAAATCAAGACAAATGAGTCATGAAGATTTGTGTGGGTGGAGTTTTCCCACGGGAACAGAAAAGGTTCCCGTCAAAAGTTGTATAAACACCTGCTTTCTCACAGTTTCCTTGTGAAGTAAAGAGAATAGTGAGAAAGTGGGTTTATGTGCATGCATGTGTGCATGTGTGTGTGTATGTGTGTGTGTGTGTGTGTGTGTGTGTGTGCGTGCGTGCGTGCGTGTGTGTGCGCGCGTGTGTGTGTGTGTGTGTAGTGAAATATGTCTCATAGTTTCAAGGAAACAAATAGAATTGGAAATGTTTTTACCCTTTTTACCATTCATTTTGACTGCCGGGTCAAATTGACCCGAACAGTATCGATGTAACAAGTAGACGCAGAGAGTGGTACAAATGTGTAAAGTGAATCATTTTCAATTTATATGTTGATTGGAACTATTAAGACAAATAGAAAAAGTTTCATGCAGAAAAAATATTTTTAACTATTTTTAAAAAAAATGTAAACTTTAAAACGGGTCAATTTGACCCGTAACATAACAGGAGGGTTAAAAACTCACTACTACTCCATTGCTTTCAATGCCAGCTGATTTGTATTGGATCGTTTTATTTATGATCTGCAATGTTTTTATGTTTTTTGTGTTGTACTTCATTGTCTGTGTTGCCTGTTGCGTGTTTGTTTGTCCAGCACTTTGGTGTGGACTTGTTCCTGTTTAAAGTGCTTTATAAATAAAATGGTATTGTATGGTATGGTATCTGCATACTTTATAATGTACCTGCTCTCGGATCAAAGAGTCTTGCTGAGCAGGAAGTTTCGACAGCGCGTTGATCGCCGCGGAAGTCCTCCTTAGTTTCCAGTAGCAGAAGCCTCCGCATAAGCCAAAGAGCAGCATACCTGCTACCATAAATCCAATTATCCACAGATCTCCATGTCCTCGACTGAAAGAACGGTCAGACACATCATCTTCCACTCACCCCACATCCATGATATATCCGGCTGCATGCGTGTCGAGGGGGCACGCCGGTTCTCCTGGTCCGGAGCGCTTTGTGGAAAAAATATTATCAATAGAGGAGACAGCCCACGCGATTAAATCCATGTTCCAAATTGCTTCAAGTGAGCACTGAAAAGTTGCAGACTAGACAGAGAGCAAAAGCAGGGAGGAGGAAAACTTTAGGGCAGGAGAGGAGCAGAGAGCGACCTGCTTCGTCAAGTGCCGGAAGTATTTATGTTGATTTAAGGAAGGCATTTGATACTATAGATCATGGAATTCTTCTTGATAAAATATATAAATATGGTATTAGAGGGACAGCATTAAAGTGGGTAAATAGTTATTTGGAAGATCGAAAACAATTTGTTCAAATTCATGACATAAGATCCAAATTTAATAATATCACATGTGGAGTGCCTCAGGGCTCAGTACTTGGACCCAGGTTATTTAATTTGTATGTAAATGACTTGGTTAATGTGTCAGACTTTTTCAGATGTATTTTATTTGCAGATGACACAACATTTATTTGTAAGGGTGATGATACAGAACAAATGCTGGAGTTAATACAGTCAGAATTTGTGAAAATACAAAACTGGTTTCTTTTAAATAAGTTATCATTAAATCTGGATAAAACCTATTACATGATACACAGCAACAGGAAAACAGATATTCACATTCCATTTTTGGTAGATGGTACTGAAATTTGTAGTTAGTGAGGTGACATATTTGGGTGTTGTTATTGATGAAAAATTAACCTGGAAACCTCACATAAACAATTTGAGAACAAAAATATCCAGATCAATAACAGTTCTGTATTCACTGATAAAGCAATGTTTATGTTGTATAATGCAATAGTTGTTCCTTATTTGGTGTACTGTATTGAAGTCTGGGGTAAAGCGTGTAAAACTGTAACTAATCCAACAAAGAGCTGTATGAAATATTATGAAAAAAAAAAAACTTTAAATATCCGTCCAATACTTAATTTTATCAACTGAAATTTCTGAAATTCTATGATTTGGTTAATTATAACATTTTGTTGCTTATGTATAAGGCACATAAAGGCATGTTGCCCGTTAATATTCAAACAAATTTTGTTAAAAGAGAGAGTGTATATTTTCTTAAAGGAATTGAGATGTTTGTGAAGCCTTATTTTAGTACTAGTTTGAAGGAGCGATCCACAATAATTCAGGGAATAGGATTGTGGAATGGTTTAGATGATAACGTTAAAAATGCCAGATCGCTGTATACATTTAAGAGACTGATAAAGACGAGTTTCTTGAAAGAATATGGAAATCGTTAATATAAATCTACTTCAGTTGTTGTCTGGTTTGATTTAGATGTTTGAGTTTTTATGTTTTTAATTTAGCTGATTGTTATTGCCTATGTGTATTACATTTTAATTTAAATTTTGTAAAAATATTTTGATTTACATCAGAATTAAGTAAAAAGGGGCAGTTTTCATAAGACTAGTTCTTCTTCTGCCACCTTTCATTTTATTTTCTTTACATTTTTTTTCATTGTATTGTATGTATGTGTATGTTTTTAAATGAAATGAATAAAAATTTAAAAATAAAAATAAAAATCTTGTGTTCATTAGTTCAAATCAAAATAAAACTAAACATCAGATGAATCTAGATGCTTGCATGAAAACACTAATTTTCAGTTCTCAGTATTTTAAGGTATTCTGGACTGTCCGTTGAAGCACTGACACCACAGTCAGTTTTAATGAACACCCTGTATTTCTGTCTGTCAGGACCCACATGGTGAGCTGCGAGGCCAGAATGTGCTGATCGTTCGGTATTCAGTCGAGTTAACAGCTGCTCGCTTTGGCATTACGGCGGAAAAGGTCAACAAATCCCTGGCTTCTGCCCGGGCCAAAATGGCAGAAGTAAGGAAGACACGTCCGTGCCCACACCTGGACACCAAGATGCTGGCATCATGGAATGGTAAAGTTCACACAATACTTCTTTATGCTAACAACATAGAAGTACTAGCAGAAGTCCCTCTGTGGAAGTTGCAACATAAAGTCCATTTCACTTCTAGGTTTTTATTTATCAGGACATAAATAAACAATATGGTGTTTACCAGGTTCTAAATGGTAAATGTTGACTGTCTTTTTCTGTATGACTTTATCAGTCTTGCTGGCCCACTCTTCTTTACATCCTTGCTTCAGCACATTGGGGGGTTTCTTAAGGTCCCACACAAGTTTCAGTCAAACTGAGGCCTGGACTTTGACTGAGTCATTACAACGCCTTGGTTATTTTATTTTTCAGAGGTTTTTTTGTAGGTTAGCTGCTGTTCTGTTGCATCATGACCCAGTTAGTTCTAAGCTTCATATGTCAGACAGATGACCTCACATTGGCCTCCAGAACCATTTTGTCTCCAGGGAGTTGATGTTAAACTCAAAGTCAGCAAGGTGTCCAGGTTATGCAGCTGTCTTCAGCAGCCCTCACTGATTGACAGTTGGTATGAATTGTTTGTGTTGCTTTGCGTTGATGGTTTGTATGGCGCTGTGTATTTTGGTTAAATGTCTCTATTTTGATATTGTCTGTCCAAAGAACGTTGTTCCAGAGATATTGGGCCTCATGCACGAACATGTTCGTATTTCTATCCTAAATTTCTCTTACTTTTGTTCGTACGAAGCGTTCGTACGAACATGCCACGTCAGATTCAACAAACTCTTCTATCCTCAGGAAAAGTGTGTAAATGAGCTGCGTACTATGATGAATCCCACCTGTTCTATTCACCTGCGCGTGCACGCGGAGAGGTTATTTACATAATTCCCACCCCTCAAAACACCATATAAGGCTACGTTTCCTGCCTCGGAGGCAAAACGTGTTCGTTCATAAAATGACAGCGAAAAGTAAAAAGAAGAACTCTACCGGTGCGGAGATTGAAGTTCTGCTCTCCTTGATCGAGAAAAGAAAATCTGTCCTTATTAGCAGCGTCACTCATGGGAGTAAATGACCAACTAAAGCCAAAGAATGTATGTTTATAATAACTGCGGACCTTAAAATATGCACGCGTCCTGGTGGCTCACTGGGTAAAGCATTGGGCCGTTAGCTGCTCCTAACCTTATCGAGACCTCGTGGGTTCGATTCCCACAAGGTATGACTAATTTTTTTTCCTTCTTTCTTTAGATTATTTATTCATTCCAGATTAAAAAGACTTTATGCTTCATTTCTTGTTGTATTGTAAATAGTTTTCTTGTGTTTTTTAAATCTGGAATGAATTAAAAGGAGAAAAAAAAAACGTTGTCCCATGTGGGAATTGAACCCATAAGGTTCGGAACTGCGACGCAACGCTCTTCTCATTGAGCTATCTGAGATCTATGACTGCAACAGGAGGAGGTCAATGTAAAGTCTGCGTTACCGAAGTCTGCGTTACCGAGACAAATTAAACTTAAATTAATTCATAATTTAAGTTGGTTTCAGTTTGAGATCTTCATATTAATATTGTAGTGTTAGAAAACGGCATTGATAACAAATTGATTTTAATTTAAATACTTTAATCCGTTAGTCATTATTACATTTAAAATTATAATTCGACTTCAAACAGAACCTATTGTCAAAAACAATTGTGGTGCGTGACTTTTTTAAACTCTAAATATTTTCTAAATAACGAAATATGAAGTTATTAGTGGAGAAATTCCGTCTGGATGACAGCAGACTGACGCTCCTAAAATATACGACAGGTCCGGACCACTCGTAAATTTTGTTCGTATCTGAAAAAAATCGTAGGATACGAAAACATTGTTGAATGCCACAAATGATCCTAAATCACTCGTACGCATAGTTTAAGAACAAATCTGTGCATACGAACGGTTCATGAATGAGGCCCATTGTGTTTGATTTAGGTGCAACTCTAAACACATCCATGAGCTCTGCTGCCATGTTCTTTTTATAAAGAAGAATCTTTCTGCTGGCAGCACAATGGCTCAGTTGGTAGAGCTGTCGCCTCTCAGCGAGAAGGTTGCTGGATCAAATCCTGGCCCAGGACGTTTCTGGGTGGAGTTTGCATGTTCTCTCCATGCTGCGTGGGTTTTCTCCAGGTACTCCGGTTTTGTCCCACAGACCAAAAACATGCATGTTAGACTGATTGGTAACTCTGAATTGTCTCTAGGTGTGAGAGAGAGAGAGTGAATGGTTGTTTGTCTCTATGTGTCCCTGTGATGGACTGGAGACCTGCCCAGATGTCCCTGTGATGGATTGAAGACCTGTCCAGGGGTCCCCGTGATAGACTAGAGACCTGTTCAGGTGTCCTTGTGTTGGACTGGAGGCCTGTCCTGGTGTCCCTGAGATGGATTGGAGACCTGTCCAGGGACTGGAGACCTGTCCAGGGTGTCCCTGTGATAGACTGGAGACCTGTCCAGGGTGTCCCCCGCCTCTCACATGGTGATAGCTGGATATCGGCACCAGTGACCCCCATGACCCAAAAAAGAACAAGCGGGTAAAGAGGATGGATGGATGGATGGATGGATGGATGGATGGATGGATGGATGATGAAATCTTTCTCATGCAGCTCTTCCAAACAAAATGTCCTTTTGGTACCACTATACATTAAGGCTCTCCTTATAGATGCTAACAAGTAGTTTATAGATACATTATTTATTCCTCTAAAAACACTAAAAATCATTAATAACTACTTATTAAAGGGGACCACAGATGCAAAATTCACTTTTTAATGTTTTTGTACTCAACTTTGGGTATTTACTTCATAAAAAAACAGTCCTAAGGCCAAAAAAATGCACCCAGTGGTTTATTTACTATAAGTATATTTATTTATCTTAGATAGAAACGCGCCGATTGCACTTCCTGCGGTTTGTTACGTCACAAACCGCAGCCACAACCCACAGCCACAACCCATCCCAACCTTTGTCCCGCCCCCGTCACCTAGCAACCCCTGGTAATGCTCCACCCACGCGGTTCCTGAGTTCATCTCAGCCTGCACACTAGGTGGCGGTATGCACCTAACAGTTGTTTGCGATCCGCCATAAATCAAATGGAGAAGAAGAAAAATAGTTCATCTCAGCAGAATGGCTCCTAAAGTTAAATGTTGCGTTGTTGGCTGCATTACACAACATGTGTTGATACACACTCTTCCAGTCTCAGAGAGCAGAGATGCGTGGCTTAATTTTATTTTTAATAGCAATGTCCAGGCGACATTACCGTAGAAGAATTACACTTCTTATACGATGAAGGACTACCTTCGTACAACTGCCAGTTTGGTTGAGTGGTTAGCGCGCTCGAACGCCACTCGGGAGACTTGGGTTCGCATCTTGTCCATGATTTTTTTTTTTCCCCCCTTTTTTTTTTTAAACTCCTGGCGCAGATAATGGAGCACTAAGCAGATTTAAAATTGATAGTTTTCAGATGGGAACAGATGTGTGCATGTTTGTGTGAGTGTGTGTGTTTGTGTGTCGGGCGGCTCCTCGGAGAAACACAGATAAAAAGATAGCCCCGCTGTGAGTGTGTGTGTGTGCTTTCCTCCATCCAGCTCGCGCGCACAGGCAGAGGGTGGGAGAGTCAGAGGAGACATTACAGAGGAAGAATAAAAAATGACACGACAACTTGTACACTCTGATCTGTCGTGGTCCAGTTCAGCTCAGCTCAGCTCGGCTCTGTGGTAGTAACGTGTGTTGACTTCCTCGTCTGCCTTTGGAGGGCGGAGTTAATGCAAGCAGAACTTTGAAGGGCGTGCCACGAGATCTCATTATCATAAACCGGTCGTTTAAAACGAAAGTTAAAAATGGCAGAATTAAAAAGGGTATAATTGATTATCTAAGAATTATTTTGTGTATTAAATTGAATAAACAGTGTCTGGTAACCCCAAAGAAATACCATAAAAATTTTAAAAACATATCTGTGGTCTCCTTTAAGCATTAACTAAGGGCAGCAGAGACAAAACTGACAAGTTTCTTGCCAAACAGTGAGCCAAATCTGTTCACTTATATATTTCATCTGGAGTTGTTATATTAAACATTTCAGACTACCTTAGCACAATGAACATTTGTAAACCTTTTTTTGTGTTGTTGGACAAGTGCTCCATGGTTTTATTATATTTTTAAAACGTTTTATTAACATATAATCACAGAACTTCGCAGTGCAGACAGGACATGTAGTGGGGGTGGAGCATTCCAGACCTGCACTGACAGAAATAGGAAGTCACGAGCGAATTAAATCATGTCCAACGTGGCTTCGTGAAGCTCTGATGATTTCTGCTGGTTTTTGTGTTGTTGGACAAGTGCTCCATGGTTTTATTATATTTTAAAAATGTTTTATTAACATATAATCACAGAATATTGAAGCGCTCCGAGCGGACACACAGCAGGGGGCGGAGCTGCAGAACTCAAGTTCAACAGAGAACGGACTGTAGCTCCCCCTCAGAGCCATATATGGCTCTGAGGGAGCAGAATGCTTTCATCTGCTGAAAATGTTTCTAAGTCCCAGCATCCTGCTGAAATTACATAGTTCACCTTTAATATAACAACTGGATTTTTTTTTTCAAAGGTTAGAAATATTTATTTATTTAACTATAAAATTTGTTCATTTTTAAAATACAATACAAAACAATCCCATAAATGATAACATACAACATATAAAAAAATGAAAGGTAGCAGAAAGAAGAAAAAATATAAATAAATAAATAAATAAAAATAAATAAATAAATATATATACTGTATATGTGAACAGATTTGGCTCGTCACTTGGCAAGAAACTGGTCAGTTATGTTTCTTACTCACCCTTAATTAATGCATAAAAAAGTTATTAATGATTTATAAAGTGTTTATAGAGAAACTAACATGTCTAT
>JBBPBX010022498.1:9527-20686 GCA_038048925.1 Garcialebias charrua
ATGATCTCATATGAGAAGACAGAGAGAGAAAGAAAGAAAGATAGGAGAACAAAGAGAACATGAATGTGCATTCAATGGAGACAGCATACAACCTGATAGGTTGGTCCCTCGTGGCCTGCTTTTGCTTTGTCTGTTGGAGGAGGGAAACTTGTATTTTTATACTCTTCTGTGGGGCGTTTTCTGTTCTCAACCAATAATAGAAGTTTTGCTTTGTTTTCTTGTAGGATGTTTCCTGCCTTAACCAATAAGAGCAGTTTTGCTTTGTTTTCTTGTCCTAGCCCACTGCCAGAAAGCTTCTGTTCTGGTTTACCCAGGCCTCAAGGGGTTTCAGTTTACTCTGGTTTCCAAAACTAAATATACAGCAATGCTGAGCACCCACAAATCACACACACACTAGTAGACCACCAAGTGACCAATCAGTGCAACTGGACACCAAACCACACCAAAGACACACATAGATTAGGGCTTGTTCTGACACTCCCTGACTGAGCAAACATGCAGAACCAGAGAGTGGCTTTCAGTGGACTTCTCCCCAACCATATATCTGCAAAGTCATAAACTGACAGACAGAGAGGACACAAACTGCATCATTTGAAAACCCCTTCTGGTGGAGTAAAAACACGAAGAATAAAAGATATTTTATTTCATAACAGCGGTAACACCGAGGTAATTGTTATTACTCACGGAGGTCCAGTGGTCTCCAGTTAGAGCAATATATTCAGCATTCTCCAGCTGCAGTGCTTTAGAAGTCTTCGTGGTGTCATACAGTTCATGTATTCTGTTAACAATAGTCCTCCGGGAAGGCAACTTTACTGTCGGGTCTCCTGTGTAGACGCGAAGCATATTAAGAAGCCCCTGGTCTTCAACTATGTTAAGTGGTCTACAGTCTTGGGCTATCCATTTGGCGGTAGCATAACTTGCTTTCTCTGCTGTCGTTTTGTTCACTTTTGGATGGCTAAACTCCACCATCGTTGTCTGCGGAGCACCCTTTGATGTAGTTGGCTCCTTCGAACTAGCATTCTTGCTAACGGAAGTAGCATTCTTGCTAATGTCTGCGAAAACATGCTTCGCCCGAAGATGGTATTTTAGGCTGGTTGTGCTTCGGTGAAAAGAAAATTCATCATTGCAATAGGTACATACCACCTTGGTTTTATCCACGCTCCCATCGGGGTTTTTTTTTTTAAATAAATTTGCCACCAACCAAACTTTTTGGACTATCCACATTCATCTTTTAAATCACGTTTGTTTTCCAAGCCGAGTCTGTCTTTCCAGAAGTGACGTACGTGAGCTCATTTGCGCATGCGCATATCAGTTAAGCAGGAGGCGAGCTGCTCTCTTCTTCTGCTGGCGGTTGGCAAATGACTTTAAGCGCATTACTGCCCCCACTAGACTGAAAGCGGGATTAATCTTCATTTTTATAATATTAACTGATTAATCATTTTACATTAATCTCATGAGTTAACGCGTTAACTTTCCCAACATTAATATAAACACAGAATATTCAAAGGCAGCTAGAGAAAATTCAGCAGGAGGCGGAGCTGAAGTAAAGTTCAGCAGACCACGGGGGTGCACGTAGCCAACGAGCATTCGCATGTTCTCATTCAAAGCGATGCAGGACTGTTTTATATGCGACATAAATGTATTAATTTCCCCTTCTTAATCCCTTATCTGGAGTTTTCTTTTGTTTTTTCCCCAAAAGTCAAGTAATCGCTCCCTCCTCCTCTCCCTCCGCTGAGTGAAATGAACAAGGAAATGCCTCAGGTTGTCACGAGAGAATTAAACTCGGGTTTTAAGTTGCTGCCCGAGTCCCATCAGATTTCCTGGTCTTCTGGTGTGTTGGACCAGCGATCCATGGTTTTATTTTATTTTATTAGGACGTTTTATTAACATATAAACACAGAATATGCAACTGCAGCGAGAGAAAATTCAGCAGGAGGCGGAGCTGAAGTCAAGTTCAGCAGACCACGGGGGAGCAGCCATCAGCAGAGCCCACGCCTCCAGCAAGAATCGTTTGTCAATGGAGAAAGTCCAGACCCTAGTCCGAAGCGAAGTGAAGGACAAGGGTCTGGTTTTAACCAGGCTAATTCTAGTTATATTTCTTTTTTTTTTTCTTTTTTTTTTAACCCGATAAATCAGTGTCATATTTTCAGTCTTCCTTTTTTCATTCAACCTTTATTTATACAGGTTAATCCCATTGATCCTTGGGACTCATTTACAAGATAAATCTGATTTATTTAACAAAGAGTGATGACAACAGTGGATAGCAACGACAACGATAGACAGTCACAAAAGAGGCATACAAATTCAAAAAAATTTTTTTTTTTTTGCAAATCAAAACAAAATATCAACCAAAAGGACAGTTAAAAGGAAGAGTAGCGAGAAAAAAAAAATCAAAAAGCTAGATTATAAGGTGGTGTAAAAAACTAAAAACAGGAACATGTCTGCATTGGTTTTTGCCATGAACTTAGCAGATGTTTAAGTCACTTAGAGAGGTCAAGGTGTGAGCTACAGATCTTTTTTAAGATATTCCAGGAAACAGGAGCGGAGTAGGAGAAGGTCCTTTTGTCTAGTTCAGTCCTCACTGAGGGAATACAGCATGTAATAATGTCCTGAGAGCACACACTGTAACTGCACTCAGTCAGAGACATGTATGAAGGCAGCAGACCTTCATTTGATCCTACTCCTCTGTCATGCCACAACCACTCTCACCTTCTCTTGTTCTGGTTATCGGCTCAGGTGTTTTTGGTTGAGTTCTGGTTCATTTATACTTTATTCCCTTTCCTAATAAGTATGGCATTAGTTGTCTTCAGTTACAGATCACTCATGTCATTCCATGTCATTCTGCTCTGTAATCCCATGAGTCATTTTGAGTTTAGATTATGTAGTGTGCTGCCCTGTCAGCATTTTGTTTTATATTAAAGTTTAGGTTGTGTTTGAGCTCCGCCACTTTGTCTACATCTGGGTCCATCTGCAAAAACACTCCCAGCTCCTTACAGATAATTATGCAAAAACAATTTTAAAAAAGTGTCTGTATTGGGCTTGTGACACATTCCGGGTGTACCTCTCTTATAGTGACCTCTGGACATGGGCACCAGCACTTCCATAACCTTTCACAGAAAAGAGTTTGGAGAAAAAGGATTGATGGATTCTGCAAAGATATTCCTTTTTATATAACAGTAAATGTGGAAATTGTTTTAGTTTTGCACTTTATGTTCTGTGTTGCACCGTGATGCTGGAGGAATGCAGTTTCATTTCAGTATGTATTTGTACCAGTACACAGCTGAAATTACAATAAAAGCTCTCTTACTCTGACTCTCTCTAAATTATATTAAAAAACAAACCAACAAGTAGTATAAAAGCAGCTGAAATTACCTTCCTTTGTAGAGGGGCACCTTACCCATAGATACATGGTGTATAACTCTGAGTAGGGATGCACCTGTTACACAGAGATGTGTGGTGTGGAAAAGAGGAGACATCAGTCTGTCTTGGCTGTGCAGCAAACACGGTTGGTTTAATGTTTCCAGGCATCAAAAACAACATCAGCTCCCAACATGACAAGCCTTCAATCAGACTCCCTCCCATTCAGCAGTCCACTCATATATATACACCCAGTCAGACCCGCCTTCTATTCAGATTGGCCAGTCATCTCAGCCTTCCAGAATGGAAAAGACAACAAAGTTAATTATCACATAAACAATCTAAACATTAACAATTACTGTAGTGCTAATGAAATATTGAGTAAACATTTCATGTATACAGATGAACAATTTACTATTCAGATTATTCTTTTAATTGATTACTTTGACTTTCAATTCTCCGCCAATCAAACTCCTGCTCTCATCAGCTCACTTCCTAGATAAGAGCTGGGTTTGAGGCAGGCTTCCTCTTTAGCTGGAACACAAGATGGCTGCCACAGAGGACACACCAACATGGTAACAAACATTTCAGTGGCTGATGGCAACAGATTACAACTACACGTTCACTGAACGGTCAAATTATCGTATTTTTGCCTTTTTTCAGGATTATTGATCGTACAGAGGGCAAAATTGTTGTACAAATACGATAATTATCGTACACCTGGCAACACTGCGTATATTTGATCAGAATGGATTGGTGGTGTTCTATAATGCTTCAAAGTTAGTAAAATATTGGAGGTAACATCCCATTTTGAAATGATTGTGCTTTTTAAAGATGTCAGATCTTCAAGCATGGGGGCAGGACGTCCACCTTTGGATGTTCCTGGGGAAATACTTAACACCTTTGCCATGGCTGGTCTCTCAACACGACAAATGTCCGATCGGTGTGGTGTCTCCTCCAGGACAATCCAGAGGAGATTAGCCCAAGAGAGTTTAAGGTAATTTAAACAACTACACGTAACTTAACAGCTGAAACCAATGAAAGGCATCTTTGTGAATGTCTTTTGTGTCACTTGGAGTATAAATTAAGAATAAAGTCTGCTTGACTGTGTAGCATACTTGTATCAATGACACAATAAAAAGAGAATCCTTAGCATCACGTCATAATGGGGGATTCTATTCCTCTACTTAATTATGTCAACTGATTGGTTTGACTAAGTGGTGATTTCATCATCATACTAAACACTTGTATGTAAGAACATTTAACCTGATTGTATAGTGGGCTTTGACAAAAGTTTGCTATGTGAACACAATTGATTATGATTTTGTGCTATCCAAATAAAATTGATTTGATATTTTTAGTTGTACGTGTTGAACTTTTTTAAATTGTATGAACCATTTTGCAATCTCTTGCATTTATTTATTTTCTTTTACAATTTTAAATGTGTAATATTATGTAAATGCTTCTCTAACAGAAAGTCAGACATTTACTCTGCAATTAATGATGAAGATTTGGACACTTTGGTAATGGAAATCAAGCGTGCTCATCCAAATGCTGGCAACAAAATCGTGCTGGCATATGTTGGATCCAGGGGCATAAAAATTCAAAGTAAGAATAGTTGTGTTAGGGTAAAACAAAATTATATAAAGTACTTTAATTGTTATTAATAATTAGGGAAATTATTAGATGTTGCTGTTGAATCAAAAAGCTACTTATATAGTTGTCTTTATAGCTATACATAAAACCTTTTGTTGTTCTGCTTTTTCTTATTTTGGCATTGTTCCAATTTGTTAATCGTGATTACATATTTCACAAAGGGCATCGATGAAGGGCATCAATGCGTCGACTTGATCCAGAGGCCATCTTGATGAGACGATTTTCCATGCAGACTGCAAGGCGCCGTCAGTACAGTGTTCCTGCTCCCAACAGTCTGTGGCACATAGATGGGAATCACAAACTAATTAGGTGAAAATTTGGCTTATTTTACTGAAGTTTTATGTTGTGTTTTACCCTTCTTTGGAAATTTAGTGTCCTCTAACTGTTAATGTTTCAATGTTAGTCATTGTCAGTCTCTCTCTCTCTCTCTGTGTCTCTCTCTGTGTCTCTCTCTGTGTGTCTCTCTCTCTCTGTGTCTCTCTCTCTCTGTGTCTCTCTCCCTCTGTCTCTCTCTCTCTCTCTCTCTCTCTCTCTCTCTCTCTGTGTGTCTCTCTCTCTCTGTGTGTGTGTCTCTCTGTGTCTCTCTGTGTCTCTCTGTGTGTCTCTCTCTATATATATATATATACAGGTAGTCCCCGATTTACGAGCGAGATCCGTCACAACGAGGCGCTCGTAAACCGGAAATCTCGTAATTTGGAACGGCCGCCATTTCGCTCGTAAATCCGGAAATCCGCTCGTAAATTGGAACGGTTTTCGCTAGCGCACCTAAAAACACTCTATTTTCATCTAAAAACTACTTTTGAGTGCATAAAAATGATCGGAAACGTGTGTTTATATGCTTAACTTGCTAACTGAAGTGAAAAAACACATGAAAACTCAGTATTTTTTTCGTTTTTTCCAAAAATGTGCAGCTCGTAAGTCTGGAACCTCGCAGATCAGAGCGCTCGTAAATCGGGGACTACCTGTATATATATATATATATATATATATATATATACATATATATATAAAATAAATAAAATAAAATAAATGTCACATTTTTGTCATCTGTGTATGTTTCCCATACTTGACAGACGAAATTGGCCTCTGCATTTAACCCAACCACCACCAGGTGGTGCAGTGAGCAGCCGTAGTCAGCGCCCGGGGAGCTGGGGAAAATAGATGTGCACTCATAGACACCCCAAGGTGTGCCGTGGCCGGGGTTCGAACCTGGGTCCTTCGGATCCCAAGTCTGATTCCCTAGCCACTACACCATCTTGGCCCCATATATATATATATATAATATATATATATATATATATATATATATATANAATTGTGTGGGTATGTAAAATCTGTAATTTACATATGAAAGTATGTGTGTCGGCCTCTTTTTTACATAGATGGAGGATTGTGGTCCATGGTGGAGTAGATGGATTTTCCAGGGTAATAGTGTACCTTGATGCTTCCACCAACAATAGAGCTTTGACTGTTCTCCATAGCTTCTTTTTTTAAATTTTTTAATATATATTTTTATTCAAGAAAACACAATTATACACAGTTATGCAGAGTAACATGAATTAAAGTTTTCTTTTCTTTTTTTCCTTTTTTTCCCCATTCACAACCTAACCCCACCCACCCCTATATACATGTAAAATAAGAAGAGAGAGATATATAAAAAAAATATGAAAAATAAAGATAAATAAATATATAAATAAATAAAAAGAGAAGACGGTGGGGGGTGTGCCTCCTGACATGTCAATAACTAAGCATCCAGAGTAAAATATGTGTCTTAGGGCCTACAGGTTCATGGAAGGGACTTGAGATTCCTAAAGTACTCAATCATAGGGTCCCACTTGCTGTGGAATCCTTTTGTTGAGCCTCTAATGAAGTATTTAATTTTCTCTAATTTTAAGAAAAACATTAGCTCAGTAAGCCAGACTGAAACTTTGGGTGGTTCAGAGGATTTCCAATGCAGGGCTATATTTCTACGAGCTATCAAAGAAGCAAAGGTGAAAACGTTCTTATCAACAGTTAATGTAGATTCTTCAGTCAACACTCCGAACATTGCCATTTCTGCAGACGGTTTGATCTTGGTATTAAACGCATCATTTAGTGTTTTACAGAAAGATGACCAAAATTTGGTTAATTTCGGGCAAGTCCAAAACATATGGGTCATGTGTGCTGGGGCAAGGTGACACCGCTCACATCTATCATCAATGTCACTATATATTCTAGAGAGTTTCGACTTAGTAAAGTAGGTTCTATGAAGGACTTTGAATTGTATCAAGCTAAGCCGTGCACAGGATGAAGTTCCATTGATTTTTTTCAGAGCACTGTCCCAAAGATCACCAGAAACCAAAAATCCCAGTTCTTCAGACCACACATTTCTAACGCCAAAATTACACTACTTGCGGTCCGCTCCGCAGGTCGCAGCTGAGCGTCTCAAACTCCAATTTCCACTACCTCCGCTCAGCTCAGGTCCGCCTGCATGCGCCGCTCCTAGACGCATGCGCGGGATTTGCGGGATCGCACGATAAATCAAGTGATAAATAATGAAGTCAGAACAAAACAATTCATTCGGTGGAAGAAGGAGAACAACAGTAGAGACTGCTGCCTTGATCTTCTCTCGTAAATGAGCGACAGGACATGGTTTGAGCAACAGGAAGTGAGGTATTACATTTTCAGAATAAAATACTTTATTTATTTATTTCTTGTATTGCGTTTGTAGGCGTAGTCATAAATGATAGTTTGAAAGCATTTTTGTACAAATAAATCCGTATAGAGCTAGGATTAGTCCGCCCGTGGTGATTTTATTTTGTAAATACGGAAGTTGTGCTCGTTCCTTTTCCTGTTGGTGCCTCCGCACAGCTCCGGCGTCCGGCAGAAATAGAAAAATTTCTAATTTTGACGGACTGCCGTCCGCTCTCCGCAGCTCGCTGCCGCCGTGCGGAGCCAGTGTAAATTCTGTCATTGATTATAATGGGTGCGTATTTGCTACGGAGGTCGGACCGGAGCGGGGCGGAGCCGTGAAGCGTGTGGTGTAATTTTGGCGTAAGCCTGTCTAATGTTGATTCACGAAGAGAGGTAATTATGTTAGAAATGTTTGCTATGTGTTTCTTAATATGCATGGGGTTGCGTAAGATTTTTTCAAGTCCCGAGTCTGTTGGAGATGTAAGAAAAGTTGGGCTCTGGCTTTTAATAAAATGACGGACTTGAAAATATCTGAATAGATCATGTTTTTGTAGATGGAATTTGGATGAAAGGACACTGAAACTAGCAAAAATACCATCTATATAGAAACTGTCACACGTATCCAGACCATTCCTCCTCCACAAAGCAAAGGTATGATCCATTCTAGCTGCAGGGAAAAGGTGGTTATGACAGATAGGGCTGTATAAAGAAAATTCCTTTAATTTAAAATGTTGTCTGAATTGTGTCCATATTCTAAGAGAAGAAGATACAACAGGATTAGAAGTGAATTTAGAGGGTGAAAATGGTAATCCAGTGGTGATCAAAGCAGAGAGTGAGGTGGTGCGGCAGGAATTTGCTTCAATCCTACACCAATCCAATTGTGGATTTTGATACCAATATATGATTTTTTGAATATTAGATGCCCAATAGTAATTTCTTATGTTGGGTAAAGCCATACCCCCCTTCTCTCTAGGCCTTTCCAAAAACTCTCTACGAATCCTTGCATTTTTATTTGCCCAAATAAAAGAGGAGAGCATTTTATTTAGGGATTGAAAAAAGGATTTAGTCAGAAATATTGGAATACACTGAAACAAATATAGCAGACGGGGTAACACGTTCATTTTTATGCAGTTAATTCTTCCTGGAAGAGATAAAAAGAGATTAGACCATCTCTTAAAGTCAGCTTCCAATTTAAGCAAAAGAGGTTTAAAGTTCTTTTCATAGAGATCGGAAAAGGCACGGGTGATATGTATACCTAAGTATTTAAATCCAGATTTTGATATTTGAAAAGGGAGTGCAGTGTCTGGTAATTGAAGTGCCAAATCATTAATTGGAAAGCATTCACTTTTAGAAAAATTTAGTTTATAACCCGAGAAATTCCCAAAGTCATTGAGGATATTGACAATATTAGGGATAGATGATAATGGGTCAGAAATGTATAGCAGTAAGTCGTCAGCATATAAAGAACTTTTATATTCAGTATCAAACCTACGAATACCAAGGATATTAGAGGTTGATCGAAGTTTTATTGATAGGGGCTCAATAGCTAAGGCAATTAAAAGTGGGCTAAGAGGACATCCCTGATGTGTACCCCTCGAGAGAGAAAATAGGTGAGAAGATATCTTATTTGTGATTACTGATGCCTTGGGTGATGTATATAATAAACGTATCCAGGATATAAAATTCAAACCAAAGCCAAACTTTTCCAATACGGTAAATAAGTAACTAAATTCTATTCTGTCAAATGCTTTTTCCGCGTCTAGAGAGACAATTACTTCAGGAGTCTCATCAGACGCAGGAGAGTGGATAATACTTAAAAGTTTGCGAATATTTGTAAAGGAGTGTCGATCCTTTATAAAACCAGTTTGATCTGATGAGACGATATTGGATATAATATTCTCAAGTCTAGAGGCTAGTAGTTTGGCCAGAATTTTAACGTCAACATTGAGCAAGGATATAGGTCGATATGACCCACATTCTTTCGGGTCTTTGTTAGGCTTTAAAAGAAGTGAAATGGAAGCCTCCGTTAAAGTTTGTGGTAGATGGTTCTGATTGAAGGAGTGAATAAACATCTCCAGTAGTAAGGGAGCGAGTTGGGAAGAAAACTTCTTATAAAATTCAACGGTGAAACCATCTGGTCCAGGTGATTTGCCACTCTGCATTTTATGAATGGAGTCAGAGATCTCTTGTAATTTTATGGCCTCTTCAAGGCTATCTTTGACTTCTGTGTCTACTTGAGGTATATCAATGTTATCCAAAAAGGATATCATTTCAGATTTATCTTGTGGAGAGGAAGAAGTATATAACTTGGAATAGAAATCTCTGAAGGCGTTGTTTATCTCTATCGGGTCTACAGTCAAGGAATTTGAAGTGTTGCGTATCTGCGGTATAAGACGGGACATTGATTTACATTTAAGTTGATAAGCCAAAAGGCGGCCTGCTTTATCTCCATGTTCATAATATTGTCCTTTCAGCCAAAGATGATGTTTTTCAGTCATTTCTGTTGACACATAGATGGGAATCACAAACTAATTAGGTGAAAATTTGGCTTATTTTATTGAAGTTTTATGTTATGTTATACCCTTCTTTTGAAATTTAGTGTCCTCTAACTATTAATGTTTCAATGTTAGTCATTGTCAGTCTCTCTTTCTCTCTGTGTCTCTCTCTCTCTCTCTCTCTCTCTCTCTGTAGCCGTGTTTCCATCAAGGTTTCTAGGTGCGCATTTTGAAGTATCGCAGCAGAAAAGCTTAATGGAAACTGCAAAATGCGAAGTTACTTCCTGAAATTCGCCAAAAAGTAGATACGTTCGCTTGAGGTGGTTTTTGGAATCTTCGAAACCGAGCAGATGCGCAAAACGACAGATGGAAACACATTTGCCGACTCGTGCTGCCGAAGCGAACATTCACGTCACGTGACTGATCAGCTGTTTCCGCTCCGGACAACATGTAACATCGCTAAAACTAGTTGGCATGACAGAATAAATACAACTCGCCCGATAGCAACACGTACCTGAAATATTCTCTCCATTTTGACGAGATGTGTGGCCGGGTTCTGTTTTCAACCGCTACTTCCTGTTTACTGTAGACATGCGCAGTGCTGACGTCTGACGTAATGACGCTGACGTCTGACGTAATGACGCTGTGCGTGGCTTGGTAGATGCGCTACAAGTCAGTAGATGGAAACACTTCTGCTTCGCATTAATTTGTATTTACATATTTGCGAGATTTCAAAAATTAGCTCAAAAATCGAAATGAAAATGGATGGAAACACAGCTTGTGTCTCTCTCTCTCTGTGTCTCTCTCTCTCTGTGTCTCTCTCTCTCTCTGTGTCTCTCTCTCTCTCTCTCTGTGTCTCTCTTTGTGTGTCTCTCTCTCTCTCTGTGTCTCTCTCTGTCTCTCTCTCTCTCTCTCTCTGTCTCTCTCTCTCTCTCTGTCTCTCTCTCTCTCTGTCTCTCTCTGTCTCTCTCTCTGTCT
>JBBPBX010022498.1:27636-41360 GCA_038048925.1 Garcialebias charrua
TATATATATATATATATACACATATCACTTGCTGGTGCACTATCATTTATAAGTACATATACTGGATTTCTGGTTGCATTGTCTTGTTAAATTGTGCTAGTCTGGGATGTATTTCTGTCTTTTTTGTTTTTGCTTGTTTTGTTAATCCGTCAATCACTTGTACTCATGTCTACAGATCTGACAAGGGGGGTGAAAATGTGATGGTTGCTCAGTTTGTGGTCCAAACTAATGGAGTGAACAGGAATTTGCATATCACTGGAAGAAGTGTACATAATCAGAGGTATGAGGGTGTAGGCAGACTAAACCTACAAATAATACTGTAGAAGGCTAAAACAATATTTACAGTGACAGAATTGTTGTGTGATACCTAACATCAATATTCAATTTCTTCATACTTTTTAATAATATTCATACCAGTTTATCTTAAATGTACTAAATCAATTCTCAACATAACATCATTTATGAAGAGCTTCAAGTTTGTACATTTTATTTTGGTGCAAGGTGTGCTAAAGAAGAAATGTCTTTAATTCCTATACAGAAAGCGCCTATGGAGAGATGTCTATGAGAACGTCCTCGATCTCTACTACACAATCTTCATGCAAATGGAAGCAGAGGGAATTCTAAATCCAGATGATGAGATTGAGTTGTATTCACTACACAGATGCTTCATGCCGCATATTCAACATGGCCTTCACAGCTTCAAGGAGGCATGGAATAACCATGGACTATGGACTGCAAGTCACCATACACCTTTGCAGTTGTGGCTACTAAATGAGATGGAAGGACGTGACTTTTCGGAGGTAAAAATTTTAACTTGAAGTACTCTCCTATTTTGTACTGGCTTATGTATACTCATCATATTCTTTGTGTTTAGGTTGGTGATGACTATGGTGTAGACTGGGAAGGTCCACATACTACATCCACCTCTAACGTCAGTATTCCTGAGGTCCAACTTATGCGCCCATTAAATGCAGAAGACCTTATGGCATTGCCAAACCCTGATGTTCCTCTCACACAGGCGCTGGGAGTTTATATTACCACTGTTCAGGCCATGAGAGCTGTGTTGCTTCCATAATCTTGAGTCAGTCTTAAATTTTAGAAATTTTTACATTGTAAATGTCATCTTAAAAGGTGCACTGATTGCAATTCTGGATAGTCGACAATAAAAAATCTTCAGATTATAATCTTTTATTACTTTTTTTGTATTTGTACTCTGTTGCTAAAATTAATGACAAAGTGGCTCAGTTTGATGCACTCTATTGAATATTAACTAATAAAACAAAAACATTACCTGGTGTACCGTATTCTCTGTCAACTATTATCATCTCTGATCAACACGCTTTAACTGACAAAAAGCTTTGGAACATCTTTTTCAGCTGATCCGCTTCTGCGGGAATTTTCTCCCGCGGGCCGAGAGAAATGAATGCGGGATCAGGAAATGATCAGAGTTCTTCTGTCTTCAAATCACGTCATTTGGTGAAATGTTACTTGATTTCAAAAACGTTCTCGCAGAGAAATACTAAATGTTTTGTTGGATGACTACATATTTTAAATCAATTTATTTCCTTTGATGGACAACAACAAAAAAATTGCACAATCTCTGCTCCAAACTACAAACACTGTCTCTGATGGGTATTGAAATTATTTTTTTTCTGCTGAATAACAAGCACATTTAAAATTATTTATGGTGTTACATAATCTGCGCCTTTTGGTTTTAGACCTACAGGATCCAGAGAGCACAATGCTGCTGCGCCCTAATATGATGATGCGCTGAAACCTTAAGGTTGTCCTGCTGCTCTAAATTGGCATTGCTGGAGAATGTTTGACATTCACATCTATTTTATTATTGTTTTTTTAATGTTAAAAATATTTGACCAGTCGTGGTTTTTGTCATATCTATCTTGTAATAATGAGCACAGAGGCGCCCTCAGCTGTACGCACTGTATAACTTCAGATTTCTTTTAAGTAAAACGGAAAAGAATAACGACATTGGTCAGTAAATTTGGGGGCTTTGCGCTTTTTCTGTGAGCTAAAAATGAATGAACAGAGTTTTATGATATTTATATATATGTATGAAACAGAAATAATGCATTTACAAAAATAAATAACTAAAATGAATATTAAAATTACAATTAGGGATGTTTTTAGTAGTGATATCAGTAAAGTTAAAGATCAGGTTATTAATTTCTTGAAAAATACAAACTTAATAGACAGAATTTAGTTGAGTTATTAAATACAGTATATGGAATTTATTACATAATGCAGCTTTAGCACCATAGTTTTGAACAACTCCACAGAAGACTCCAGCAACCGTATTCCAGAATGAATTTAAATAACTTTTTTAATAACAATTTAACATTTTGAGCTCACATGAACAAAGTACATCAACCAGATTGTTGTTGTGACCATTCAAACACTTTGGAAAACAATGTGCAAAAATAAAACAGTTATACATTGCGCCCATCTTCATACAATCTAAATCTTACACATACTACTTTAAAAGCTTTCACCAAAGGCTACTAAAATCAAAAAAAGTTTTCAAGTATTGGCTAATGAAAAGCTTACGTATAAATTGCAGCAAAGATGTACCTATGAAACCACTCAACTCCTCACACAGGCTCTACCCTTCAAACATTTTTCCTAGAACCTTTTAAACTATGGTAATATTTTATAAATGAGGTGACCCAAAAACGGTCTCTTTTTGTGTTTGAACAATAACTATACATACAACTTTGGAAATAATCAAATTTGACCAAATCCTGAGTATGATGAAGACAAGCTAGCCAGCAGATCACGAAGAAACTCTTCATAATATGTTGAATTTCGTGACAGCTTGAGTGTTAGAAAGCAAGTTGATGACTGTGGTAGGACACAGTCGATGATTTCCACTTCCAGGTTTGAAGATACAACACCCCAACCAGTCCAGAATGTGAGCAATGACTTAAGGACTTCAGGACTACCTGCAGTAAATACACATATGGCATAACACATGTAATCTTACATACATCCACACTCTAAAAAGAAAACAGTTGATCCAACTTAAATGAATCACTTCAATTGGTAACAAGTAATTCATTTAAGTTTTTCCAACTTAATTTTTTAAGTTTATTTTATTTGATAAATTAAGTCATACTAACTCAAAACAAATAGTTTCTTCTAAATTATAAATCCACATCATTCTGACTTAATTTTATGTAAAGTAAACTCAAATGTTTTAAGTCATTCCAAACCAATTGCTTCAGTTGGTAACAAGTAATTTATTTAAGTTTTTCCAACTGAATTTCTTAAGTTTATTTAATTTGATAAATTAAGTCATACTAACTCAAAACACATAGTTTCTTCTAAATTATAAATCCACGTCATTCTGACTTAATTTTATGTAAAGTAAACTCAAATGTTTTAAGTCATTCCAAACCAATTGCTTCAATTGGTAACAAGTAATTTATTTAAGTTTTTCCAACTGAATTTTTTAAGTTTATTTAATTTGATGAATTAAGTCTCTCTTACTCAAAACATAGTTTCTTCTAAATTAAAAAGTCACGTCATTCTGACTTAATTTTATGAAAAGTAAACTCAAATGTTTTAAGTTTTTCCAAACCAAAAATGTGAAATATTCCAAACTACATTGTCCCTTTCTTTATAAAAAATCCAGCTTGAACATAAATCAATTTAAATGTGTGTTTTGCCATGATTTTTAGCTTTCAAATACAAGTAAAATACTTTCATTGTAATGAGAAATTAAAGTTGGCTAAATAAATCTCCATTGCACAAATGAAATCTTTCAAGTTTTATTAACAAATATCCAATTCTTAAAGTCCAACAAAAGGAGCTGAATATAAAAAATTTGTGACCCATCACATCAAATTTAAACCATCTAAGTTTATAAAACAAGTCAACATAAAAGATCATAAAATCAAAAAAGGCGTCCAATACAAGATCAACTGGACTTTATTTGTTACAGAAGACGTTTCGACCTCTATCCAGAAGCCTTTTTCAATTCTATGAACAGTCTGTGTGCGTGTGGAGTTATAACAGTCTTCGGAATCACGCACCAACATATGTAAATTGCAAGCTGAGGTAACACATACATGTAAATTGACATATCACACCTTAACAGTAGGGGGTTCCCTTGAGGTCTCTGACAGATACATGTAAATTGACATATCACACCTTAACAGTAGGGGGTTCCCTTGAGGTCTCTGACAGAAGACACACAACTGTATGTAAATTGACAAAAACACACCTCACAACCCAACAACAGAGATTTCTCAAAAAGACTAGCAAAGTTTTTTGAGAAATCTGTGTTGTTGGATTGTGAGGTGTGTTTTTGTCAATTTACATACAGTTGTGTGTCTTCTGTCAGAGACCTCAAGGGAACCCCCTACTGTTAAGGTGTGATATGTCAATTTACATGTGTTACCTCAGCTTGCAATTTACATATGCTGGTGCGTGATTCCTAAGACTGTGATAACTCCACACGCACACAGACTGTTCATAGAATTGAAAAAGCCCTCTGGATAGAGGTCGAAACGTCTTCTGTAACAAATAAAGTCCCGTTGATCTTGTATTGAACGCCTTTTTTGATTTTATCATGTCCTGGACGAGTGAGAATATTCAACACAATAACGGTCATAAAGATAACACATAAAGATCATAAAAGAACATAAAACATCACTCTCAAAATGAAGACATGTCCATATTAACTTTGTGCATGGCTTTTAGATGCAAATGTCCAAAAGAAGTTCAAAAAGTCCAGTTCCAAATGCTCCAAAACATGGAAATTTTTTGTTCGATAAAAAAATAAATAAAAATAAAACAATAATACTCCATCCTGTGGCACACTGTGTCTTTACTCAGAGCTCTGAAGTCTTTCAAAAAAATTCTGGGCTTTGGGAGACATCTTGTGCTGCTCAAGTTGCATGAAAATCTTTTGGAAAACTTCAAATGTGAAGCGCAGTGGCTTTGGATAAGCCAGGTTAAGAGCATATATCATACCCAGAAGCAAGGCACATGCTGAGGCAACTTCCCCCCAAAACAAATTATTCTATGATCTGCAGATCCTTATGCAAAGAATTAAACCATCTAAGTTTATAAAACAACTCAATAACATAAAATATCATAAAATATCATAAAAGAACATAAAGATCATAAAATCAAAAAAGGCGTTCAATACAAGATCAACTGGACTTTATTTGTTACAGAAGATGTTGCGACCTCCATCCAGAGGGCTTTTTTCAATTATATGAACAGTCTGTGTGCGTGTGGAGTTATCACAGTCTTAGGAATCACGCACCAACATATGTAAATTGCAAGCTGAGGTAACAGATACATGTAAATTGACATATCACACCTTAACAGTAGGGGGTTCCCTTGAGGTCTCTGACAGAAGACACACAACTGTATGTAAATTGACAAAAACACACCTCACAACCCAACAACAGAGATTTCTCAAAAAGACTAGCAAAGTTTTTTGAGAAATCTGTGTTGTTGGATTGTGAGGTGTGTTTTTGTCAATTTACATACAGTTGTGTGTCTTCTGTCAGAGACCTCAAGGGAACCCCCTACTGTTAAGGTGTGATATGTCAATTTACATGTGTTACCTCAGCTTGCAATTTACATATGCTGGTGCGTGATTCCTAAGACTGTGATAACTCCACACGCACACAGACTGTTCATAGAATTGAAAAAGCCCTCTGGATAGAGGTCGAAACGTCTTCTGTAACAAATAAAGTCCCGTTGATCTTGTATTGAACGCCTTTTTTGATTTTATCATGTCCTGGACGAGTGAGAATATTCAACACAATAACGGTCATAAAGATAACACATAAAGATCATAAAAGAACATAAAACATCACTCTCAAAATGAAGCATAGGCGTAATTTACACGGGGGTTAGGGGGGTTTTGACCCCCCCAATAATTTGATCCGGTCATTTAACCCCCCCAATAAAATGAAATCATTTCGTCATTATACATATCTTACATCAATAATTGATTTTCTTTATTCATTCAAATTTTTTAGTAAAATTGCTGCATGTTTTTAACAAACTCCCTGAGGACTGACCCCCTCCCCTGCAAATAATTTGGTATCACCCATCTCACCGGCTACAGGAAGTCACGTGAGTCACGGAGCTGCTCATGAAGTTGCCCAGAAGTTTCTACATGCATGTGTTCGAAAAAGGCCTCCTTTGGTCGGACTGACTCTGTCGCTGCCCGCCCCTTGCTATGGATGTAGCTGCTATTAGCTGTGAGGTTCGCTGTTTTTGTTTGCAAGATACCACTCATAAACCACACCGCGGATTTTTAAATCCAGCTGATTTCACATTTGGTTCAGCTCAGGAGCCCGTCTGCTGTAGTGAGGTAAGAAATATATTTTTTAAGCGTTTATTTAACTAAATTTAAAGAAACAAAGCTCCGGTTTGACCCGCCTGGCGCCTGCATAAAATTCAGCGAACTTTTTTTTTTAAAATCCAGCTGATTTGAACATTTCGTCAAACTCAGGAGTACGTCTACTATCACCCATAAGTCAGCGAAGAAATACTGTATATTTTTAAGCGTTTATTTAGCTAAATTTAATGAAAGAAAGCGTCCGGTTTGACCCGCCTGGCGCCTGCATAAAAATCTGCGAACTTTTTTTTTTAAATCCAGCCGATTTGAACATTTAGTTAAACTCAAGAACACGTCTTCTATAAAGTCAGCTTAGTAATATATTTTTTCTCGCAAAGAAATAATTGTTTTTACCGTGTTTCTTTGTGAAGTTCTTCGTACTAGCTGGGTCCTGTCGCCGCCATCTTGATCAGGACAAAGCTGACGCGTCGCGTGGAGATGACGCGTATACAGCAAGAGAAATTGAATATGATGTCCCATTAAGTAAAGCAGAAATAAAAATAATTGTTAAAGATAAAATAAATGATATGTGGCAGGAGAGGTGGGATTTAGAGGAAAGAGGAAGACATTTACATAACATACAGAAGGAGGTACTCCTAAGTGACGATAGTAGTTTAATGTCTAGGAGAGAGGAAGTATGGATTAAGTTGAGGATTGGGCACACTACATTAAATAGTGGTCTAAAGATAATAGGAAAACATCCATCAGGTGACTGCTCTAATTGTGGGGTACTGGAAGGAGTGGAACATGTGTTGATTTATTGTAAGAAATATAATAAAGAGAGGAAGGCACTGGAAAGGGTAATGGGGAGTTCGGTGACAATGGTTACTTTATTGAAGAAAAATCAGTCACAGGTTATAACTAAAGCATTTGTTAAATATTTGAAAGTTACAAAATTAGCTGAAAGGATTTAATTTTATTTTAATTAATTAATTAATTAATTTATTTATTTTTTGTTGAAAGTAGACTCTTGAATTACATCTCCGTCCGGTTGATGGCGGTAATGCACTGAGTTTGTAAACTGCCAGTAAACACCATCGAAGAAGAAGAAGAAGAAGAGATGACGCGTATTAAACACTGAAGCGTATAGTGGACAATTTTTTCGTGTTTATTGTTAATCACAACCCCCCCAATGTTAGACCTAAAGTTACGCCCCTGAAATGAAGACATGTCCATATTAACTTTGTGCATGGCTTTTAGATGCAAATGTCCAAAAGAAGTTCAAAAAGTCCAGTTCCAAATGCTCCAAAACATGGAAATTTTTTGTTCGATAAAAAAATAAATAAAAATAAAACAATAATACTCCATCCTGTGGCACACTGTGTCTTTACTCAGAGCTCTGAAGTCTTTCAAAAAAATTCTGGGCTTTGGGAGACATCTTGTGCTGCTCAAGTTGCATGAAAATCTTTTGGAAAACTTCAAATGTGAAGCGCAGTGGCTTTGGATAAGCCAGGTTAAGAGCATATATCATACCCAGAAGCAAGGCACATGCTGAGGCAACTTCCCCCCAAAACAAATTATTCTATGATCTGCAGATCCTTATGCAAAGAATTAAACCATCTAAGTTTATAAAACAACTCAATAACATAAAATATCATAAAATATCATAAAAGAACATAAAGATCATAAAATCAAAAAAGGCGTTCAATACAAGATCAACTGGACTTTATTTGTTACAGAAGATGTTGCGACCTCCATCCAGAGGGCTNCAAAAACGGTCTCTTTTTGTGTTTGAACAATAACTATACATACAACTTTGGAAATAATCAAATTTGACCAAATCCTGAGTATGATGAAGACAAGCTAGCCAGCAGATCACGAAGAAACTCTTCATAATATGTTGAATTTCGTGACAGCTTGAGTGTTAGAAAGCAAGTTGATGACTGTGGTAGGACACAGTCGATGATTTCCACCTCCAGGTTTGAAGATACAACACCCCAACCAGTCCAGAATGTGAGCAATGACTTAAGGACTTCAGGACTACCTGCAGTAAATACACATATGGCATAACACATGTAATCTTACATACATCCACACTCTAAAAAGAAAACAGTTGATCCAACTTAAATGAATCACTTCAATTGGTAACAAGTAATTCATTTAAGTTTTTCCAACTTAATTTTTTAAGTTTATTTTATTTGATAAATTAAGTCATACTAACTCAAAACAAATAGTTTCTTCTAAATTATAAATCCACATCATTCTGACTTAATTTTATGTAAAGTAAACTCAAATGTTTTAAGTCATTCCAAACCAATTGCTTCAGTTGGTAACAAGTAATTTATTTAAGTTTTTCCAACTGAATTTCTTAAGTTTATTTAATTTGATAAATTAAGTCATACTAACTCAAAACACATAGTTTCTTCTAAATTATAAATCCACGTCATTCTGACTTAATTTTATGTAAAGTAAACTCAAATGTTTTAAGTCATTCCAAACCAATTGCTTCAATTGGTAACAAGTAATTTATTTAAGTTTTTCCAACTGAATTTTTTAAGTTTATTTAATTTGATGAATTAAGTCTCTCTTACTCAAAACATAGTTTCTTCTAAATTAAAAAGTCACGTCATTCTGACTTAATTTTATGAAAAGTAAACTCAAATGTTTTAAGTTTTTCCAAACCAAAAATGTGAAATATTCCAAACTACATTGTCCCTTTCTTTATAAAAAATCCAGCTTGAACATAAATCAATTTAAATGTGTGTTTTGCCATGATTTTTAGCTTTCAAATACAAGTAAAATACTTTCATTGTAATGAGAAATTAAAGTTGGCTAAATAAATCTCCATTGCACAAATGAAATCTTTCAAGTTTTATTAACAAATATCCAATTCTTAAAGTCCAACAAAAGGAGCTGAATATAAAAAATTTGTGACCCATCACATCAAATTTAAACCATCTAAGTTTATAAAACAAGTCAACATAAAAGATCATAAAATCAAAAAAGGCGTCCAATACAAGATCAACTGGACTTTATTTGTTACAGAAGACGTTTCGACCTCTATCCAGAAGCCTTTTTCAATTCTATGAACAGTCTGTGTGCGTGTGGAGTTATAACAGTCTTCGGAATCACGCACCAACATATGTAAATTGCAAGCTGAGGTAACACATACATGTAAATTGACATATCACACCTTAACAGTAGGGGGTTCCCTTGAGGTCTCTGACAGAAGACACACAACTGTATGTAAATTGACAAAAACACACCTCACAACCCAACAACAGAGATTTCTCAAAAAGACTAGCAAAGTTTTTTGAGAAATCTGTGTTGTTGGATTGTGAGGTGTGTTTTTGTCAATTTACATACAGTTGTGTGTCTTCTGTCAGAGACCTCAAGGGAACCCCCTACTGTTAAGGTGTGATATGTCAATTTACATGTGTTACCTCAGCTTGCAATTTACATATGCTGGTGCGTGATTCCTAAGACTGTGATAACTCCACACGCACACAGACTGTTCATAGAATTGAAAAAGCCCTCTGGATAGAGGTCGAAACGTCTTCTGTAACAAATAAAGTCCAGTTGATCTTGTATTGAACGCCTTTTTTGATTTGATCATGTCCTAGACGAGTGAGAATATTCAACACAATAACGATCATAAAGATAACACATAAAGATCATAAAAGAACATAAAACATCACTCTCAAAATGAAGACATGTCCATATTAACTTTGTATATGGCTTTTAGATGCAAATGTCCAAAAGAAGTTCAAAAAGTCCAGTTCCAAATGCTCCAAAACATGGAAATTTTTTGTTCGATAGAAAAAAATAAAACAATAATACTCCATCCTGTGTCACACTGTGTCTTTACTCAGAGCTCTGAAGTCTTCCAAAAAAATTCTGGACTTTGGGAGACAACTTGTGCTGCTCAAGTTGCATGAAAATCTTTTGGAAAACTTCAAATGTGAAGCGCAGTGGCTTTGGATAAGCCAGGTTAAGAGCATATATCATACCCAGAAGCAAGGCACATGCTGAGGCAACTGAAGTCAGGTCATGCAACACCTCCACTCCCTCGATGATGATGCCAACATCTGCTGGAGGTTCTTCCAATCTCTCGCCCTCCTTCCGAATAACGAACACTGCCATGGTGAGTTGTTTGAGTTCCAGCTGAGCATCATCGCCACTGCTGTCCTGTAGTCAGGTATACAAGGTGTTAAAACCTACAAATCATAATTCAGTTTTGACTGTAGTATTTGTAAAATACACCCCATGCAAATGCAAGAATCAAACTCAAGATTTAGTAGTGGCATCTGTTTAGCATGACAAATGCCGGGTTCCCACCAAACGCGTTTCAGGTGGCCGACGCTGCCACTTTACATGCAAAGTCTATGTGGAGGCGCCTCGCTGAGAGGCGCCTCTTTAGCAGTCCGAGCAGCGCGGCACGGCGCGGCAGGTCTTTTCCGCGCATGCGTGCGTCCAAAGCAGCCGAGGCGTCGAGCATCCAAAGTTCATTCCTTTGAACTTTGGCTGCTCGACGCGTCGCAGCAACCGGAGAGCCTCTGCTATGTGATGACGTCAAAAAAGGCGTTCAATACAGGATCAACTGGACTTTATTTGTTGCAGAAAACGTTTCGACTTCTGTCCAGAAGTCTTTTTCAGTGATGACGCAACGACGACTGGACTTTTTTTTTACTTTTTAAACTTCATACCTGCAAACTCAGAAGGGATGAAAAAGGTGAAAAACGTTGCGCCAATCACGTAAATGATATATTTTGCTTTGAAAACGGCGAATTTCGCCGAAAGGTGACTAGTTTGCAGGTATGAAACTTACCCCAACGAGCCTCCATGAATAAACCAGCCTCCAGTAAGAAACTTGGCATTTTTACAGTAGCCGCTGTCCGCTCAAGCATACGATCACCCCAAACATAAAAAAATGTTTTAATCTCAACAAAGACTTTCGGAGCTGCAGTTCGGCTCGTAGAAAACCCACTCAAGTAGTAACGAGGCTCACGAACAGCTGAAAACAACACAAAACCGACCGGAAAAGGAGCCAGACGCTGCTCCCACTGCGCGTCTGCAGACGCGTTCGGTGGGAACAGACATCTGTTGACAAGCAGCAAACACGGTGCGTTGGTAGCGTTTTGACGCGTTTGGTGGGAACCCGGCATAACACATACAGTATTACCAATCTTTATTGATTTGTTTGACTTATTCGTAAACAGAAAATTTGGTTAATGAAGCTAGATAATGCTTTCTGAGAACGAGCAATACACACTATTTGAAATTGAGTCTGGATTTAAACATGATACAGCTACAGTTAAATTACATTCAGCTCCAAATCGGTCCCTTTTATTGAAACAGATGTTCACATGTTTAAAGGCCAGCCCAAAAATTAAAAGATACAAACAATTGACATTTATTGAATTAGTCCATTTGCCTGAATGTTATGACATGCAGCTGTAAAAATTTATGACTTACACAGTATTCCTTGATAAGGTCTTCTGTCCCCTCTCCAAGCAAGGTGATGAGGCCTTTCAGTAAGCATTCCCTCCGAATATCAATGTCTTGGACCTGAAGAATAATATTCTAAATCTCTCAAAAGACTTGAAGGCTGTTGGATGCCATAATAGGCCGTGCATGTCAACTGGGTTTGAATCCACTTACAAATCATACAATTTTCTCCTCTACTGCATTTATCTTTCAAGTTCCAATTTGTCAAACTAGACTGTTTTACTGAAGTTAAGGCTTTGCCTTAGAAAAATCTACCAGAACTAGCCTTTGTAATTAAAGAGATCTTACAGCATAGCTTTTCCCATTAGTCCAGCATTTCAAAGTTTACATTTTAGAAGCAACAGATTAAGTTTAGCAACACTATAGTTTTTCTTGGACATCGTTGGTTGTAAGTTTCAAGTACAGTACTGATAAAACAAAATCTCTGTCTCTCTCCTCTTCTCTCTCCCTCCCTCTCTCTCTCCCCCAAGTGGCAGAAGTGACAAAATAAACATAATATGAAGACACATTTTTTAGTTTTTTTTTTAAATCAAAATATTCAGTGAAGCATACAAAAATGCTTGTCATTGGGTATTTTAGGCAATATATAGTAACGCCATAAATGTTCAGATGCATCTCAGTAATCCAGGTAGAAATAAAAATTAAAAAATGTTTTAATTTAACTTCTTTATTAGACAATATCTCTTCATTACATTAATATAGAATAGTTGTTGGTTGGGATAGTATTTGTAGATATTGAAAATATTCCATTAAATACTTCCTTTTTGCTGATATTCTATTACATCAAAAGAGTGTTAAGCAAATATAAAATAAATAAAGTCCAGTTGATCTTGTATTGAACGCCTTTTTGATTTATCATGTCCTGGACGACTGAGAATCTTCACCAGCATAGTGTTAAGCAGAATTTCAATATCTAAAAAAATATCAAAACCAACAAGTAATACATATTGTATTTTAAAAATACTGCCTGACATACACAATGACAGTAACCACATTTTTGTTTAACTAAATATGTTTGGGCTACAATATATCAATTATATATATATATGTATTACCTATTGTTTATTTATTAAATCCAAGATTTTGTCACTTAAGCCTTTTGTTGAGTACTTTTGATTTGCAAGAAAGCTTTGATTGGATGAAAGAAACCTGTCTGATTGGCTGGTGATGCGTTTCATTTACATACAACTTGGGAGATGCACAAACAGAGAGTTGAGCAAGCAGGGAGGGAGCTGCATGCGCGAGGTGAGAATGTTGACACTCTGCCTGCTCTGCCTCCCCTCCCATTTGAACTGCCTTAACACTAAAACTTTCTCACATATTATCACTCAACACAAAGTTTTTAACACTAGACTCTGTGTCACCAAACGGGTTTTCACTAAACTCTCGGTCATGTGCTCATACAGTTTGCACTACTTCTCATACTTGCACTAATGTCTGTATTACATCACTGCCTATAATCATAATACTGTTTACATTCTCTGTTTACATTTATTAATACTGTTTACTTTTATTACTACTGCTTACATGTAATTACTACTGTTTACATTTATTTACACTACTCTAATATCTACACCACTGCTGGTACATATACAGTGTGCTCTGAACGGTCTTATTTAGGGATGCCCAATGTGCCTTACTGCATATGCCACTTTTTGCCTCTACAACAACATCAACTACTACCTCATACATATACTGTGTACATTGACTCATACGCTGCTTTGCCACTTTGCAAATGTCAATGCTAGAAACCTTTAGTTTATTTTAGTTATACTTTTTATACTCTTTTTTTTTATACTAGTATGCAAAAACTCAGGACAATATTATGTTCATTAAATGTTTAATGTTTTAGTTTTAGAGTTGGTGTAAATTTTCATACTCTTATACCACT
>JBBPBX010022499.1:11304-41358 GCA_038048925.1 Garcialebias charrua
CGTTTACGACGTAAAACCGCGTTCACAGTACAGTACAGTATTCCTCTGCCACTGCACCGCGTACAGTACAATATTTTCCACCGCTGCTTTACGTTTACGACGTAAAACTGGTCAATCCGCTGTATTCCGCATTCCGTTTACGACGTAAAACCGTGTTCACAGTACAGTGCAGTGTATTCCTCCGCCGCTACGTTTACAACGTAAAACCTGTCCATCCGCCGTATTCCTGCACCGCATACAGTTCAGTACTGTATTCTTCTGCCGCTGCGTCACGACGTTTATGACGTAAAACTGCGTAACTCGAAATAAGGCTTTTCATAGTAAATGGGAGATGCGTCGTAACCACGAAACATTGTAACCCGATACCGTCGTAACCCGAGGACATCCTGTATATATGTATATGTAAACTACTACTTGTACTACTAGTCCTACTTGGTGATTTTTCACTTATCGCTGGGCTTCAGGGTACAGATCCCCTGTGATAAATGAGGGACTACTTAATAGGAATCAACAGGAGAAGCCCAGCCACCTTTGTAGCTCCACAGCTGAGGCGTGCGTCACGGTACAGACATGATTCAGAAACTAAACTGGTCACAGAAAGTTGCACTTTCCATGTCTGAACTGGTATTTTAATCACAGTAGAGGTTTTATAATTTTTACAGCAGACGATGCACCGATCCACTTTTTTCACTTTTGATACCGATATCTGCGGTTCACTGCCGGTCGATACCGATTCGATACAGAAAAACAGTCGGAATTAACGTACATTTGTTTTTTAAACGCAGACATAAATGTATTGAATTACAAATTTATTGAAAACTCTGCACCAGTACAGCACACTTAAACACACCAGTAGGTTCACAAGCTTGGTCAAACATGTAAAAACAGAACTGTAATTTGTTCAGTCAGTGCAGTTATGAGTATAACATCCAATGTAAAATAAATAATAATAAAGATACTGAAACTGACAAAAATGAAAGGTTTGGTCAAATATAATAAAAAACTTCAACAAACTTTGCAAATGGTTCATGAATTCTCAATATAATGTAAAATAAATCATAAAGGAGCTGAAATAAGAGGAACAGCTTCACTAGCTTGGTTGGCAGATATTTACAATAAACAGCAATCATCTCCTGTCCTTATGGATCTGTCACATTGCCATGATACCCAATTAGGGGTGTAACAGGGTATCCGCGGGGTTGTAAAAGGTAGTAAAAGGTAGTAAATGAAATTAACACAAATTAAGGCCATTAAAAAGTATTAAAAAGTAATAAACGTCATCTGACGAGGTATTAAATTTTTAAAAACCTACACAACTATATTTTTCTTGTTCTGTCGTCTAAAAAAAGGTCTGTGAATTTATTTATCTTTTCTAATTTTATGTTCCAAGTAGGACCTTAGCTAAAACAAAGACGTCATATCGTCAGTCAGTGTGCGCGCGCACCTACAGCTGGTATCATGTCTGTAAAAAGAAACAGGAAAGGATCACGGCTTTATCCTCCGACATTTAACAAGAAATGTACCTAAACAATTGTTTGTTAGCTCGAAATTATAGCAAAAGGGGTGTCTCAGTCTAACGTTTTCTTAATAAATGTACTTTAATGGTTAAATCGGCTTTTTTTTTAAAGTGTCGCTGCCTCAGTGCCTGTGTGCTCCGTGATCGCTCAGCGGTGACAAACAGGAAAAAGGAGCGCGGCTCGTTTCGCCGACATTTAACAAGAAAATTACCTAAACAATTCTTTGTTAGCTCGAAATTATAGCAGAGGTGTTTTTCTGTCTGTCATTTTCTTAATAAATGCACTTTAATGGTCAAATTAGCTGCATTTCGCCACCGTGGTGCAGCTTGCTGCTGGATTGAAGGTTCAAGCAGAGAGGTGGGGAGAGTATGGCAGGCCGATTGAGTCATTAATAGCTAGTGAAGATTCTCAGTCATCCAGGACATGGTGAATTCTAAAAAGTGCAATAAAAAAACAATAAAGTATAATATAATAGTATAATAAATAGTATAATAAATAAAGTCCAGTTGTTTTTGTCTTGAACTTTTTTAAATTTGTCATTATAGGCACGTTTTCCTATTACATGATCCAACAGCATGCCATACATATTACTACAATAGATATCATGAAGTTTTTTTTTTTTTTCAGTCAGAATGAATGAAACGGTCATATTTCAGTGTTATGGTTTATAAATATGGGGAAAAAAATCTATAAATATGTCACTTCGTCCTATAAGTTGCAAGGCATGTAAATTATGCAAAAAACTGCAACTTACAGGATGAAAAATACAGTAGTTATTATTTTTCTACCTCTCTTTTTGAATTATGCATGTGTTCAGTGTTGAATTATTTTAACTAAACTGTTCTGTTTTCAAGTTTACAGCTTTTGTTTGCCATTAGAGATATGTTATGTGTGGGAATAATTAAACTTTTTCTCTTGGGTTAGATTTAAATAACAAGTAGGTCAGTGCTTTTATTGAGGCAAGAAGCAAATTGATGTATCCAGTAATTGTTATAAAACTACATTTACTACCAAAGTTTAGGAAGAAAATGACAGTAATCTATCACTTTACAATTAGTTGCTCTAAACTGAAGTACAACAGGTTGCCGCTACGGTTACAGCTCGGTGCCGTGATGGTATTAAAAAATATTTTGATGGTATTAAAAAGGTATTAAAAGGTATTAAATTCAACTCTGGAATTTCTGCATATACCCTGTGTAACGATACATAAAACTCTCGAGACGAGACGAGACAAATTACAGAGTTTGCGAGAACGAGACGAGATTTTAATATTAGTTCAAGAAAACTTCAAAGATCGGTTTTATGCCGCAAAAAGGCTTTTATTCTGTTTTAACATGTATTACAAACTCAACTGATGTCTTCATTTTACTGATTGAATCTCCTTAGACCTTAGAACGTTCAACTTTGTTTAAAAAAATAGATATTCACGCAGGACTTTCCAAAAATTGAACATAAATATTAACTAATGCGTGCGCTAAATTTCCGCATCAGCACTGAATCTGCAGCCGTCACCAGTGTTGCCAGATTGGGCGGTTCACCGCGATTTTCCTTCTGACTTTTGCGGGTAAAGAGTGCTTTGGGTGGGTGGGACTCTATCTGGCAACACCGGTCACACCGGTGTTTACACAAGTGTGTCTTTACATCCGGGGCAGCGTCGGCAGCGCCGGGACCCTCCATCAATGTAGAGGCGTCTGCGGCACCGGGACCCTCCATCAGTAGTTGGGGCGTCTTCTATAGCAACTTCATCCGGCGAAGCCATGCTGTCCGTGACGCTGACTTGCTAGGGGCTGCTGCTAGCATTAGCGACTCGCGAGACAACGTTACCTCTCAACGAGAGATATCGCGGGAGTTTAATATTGCGAGATCTCGTACAACGAGATCTCGTTACATGCCTACCAATCAATATTTGTTTCGATATCTGTACTAATATTGGATTGGTGCATCTCTAGACTGCAACTAGTTGATGATGTCCCTTTAACTTGTAATGTTTTTCAAACAAACTTCCTACGCCCACAACTTATGTTGGTGCATAAACAAGTTATACATCAAAATGTGGGGATTTTTGTCTTTGTTCACTCAGGGTGGGCCGTCCTTCTATAAGCCTTAGGATTTCCTCTTGAATCCCCTCAGAATGCAAAGAACGGACACCCAAGCTTCCACAGATTCAGTTGTGTTTTAGCTGAAAGCATCTTCAAACCTGGACGTGACGGTTTGTGTTTTGGAGAGTGAGGACTGTATGATATTTTTGAGGAGATTAGCTGGAACACTTCATCCAAATGGACACTCCGATAAGAGAGCGAAGCCGGACACAGCAAGACAGTTTTTCCTTGGAGTTTAATTAACTATCCAGTTTGTTTACAGCATGAAGTTTCCTTTTTTGAGCTGTCTATTCTTCATAACTGATAGTAACTGGTATTAACTGTCCCTTTTTCTGTCTGTCTGGTATCTGAAATAAAAGAAAACGGCTAAATAAGAACAGGCTAACATGTAGCTTAGCTTACCCTTAATATAAGACAGAACCTTAAACATGAAATAAACACTTCTTGGGCTGTCTCATATTTGCGCCAAAAATCGCCACCCCATTTACATATGAAAAGAAGAAATTAGCGCTCATTAACGGTGCATTAAACTCACCTTTGTCACAAACGCAGACAGGCATCAACGATAAAAAAAAAACACCAACGGCTATAAAAAACAAACGGCTTTGCTCAGCTCTATATATCCCCAAGGACCCCTTAGCTGTCTAACAAGATGCCTGATGTAAAAAATACGAATTAGCTGTCTAACAAGATGCCTGAACAAAACAATGCAGAAATACTAGGGAATTTATAACCGTTTGTTAAAACTGCTCATATTTTTGACATAAAACGCGGAAGAAATGTTTCGTGTGAACGTCCGTTTTCTGCCTCTCGTGGTTCAACGGCTTTCAAACAGGTGCAGCGTTAGAATGGTTTTGTTCTAATCTGAGTGACAGGAGCTTTCGTGTTAATGTTTGTAATGTATTATCTGCTTCAGCGCCTCTTTTCTGCGGGGTACCACAGGGCTCAGTTCTTGGACCCCTTCTGTTTTCACTCTTATCTGCTCTCATTGGGGTCTATCCTGAGGAAACGTGGTCTTTCTTTTCACTGCTATGATGACGAGTGACGACCGTCAGATTTTTCAGCGTTAAAACCCAATAGTTCTTGTTCCGTTCACCCTTTGTTACAATGTCTTGATGACATCAAGGCATGGATGGCTTCAGATTTTAAAGTTCTTAGTTAGTCGTTTGTTCTCTTCTTTCTTCCTGATTTAGACGGGATGTCTCTGGCCCTGCTTCTGTCTGCCATTAAGCTGTTTCTCACACAGTCACACGTCCTTCTTGGTGCGTTTATAAATCTGTTAGCCTTTGGCTGATATTTGAAAGCATTTCTGCGAATCTGAGCTCTGTTCAGTCTCTGAACTTGAGCGTATCAATTTAAATAAACGTGTTCAACTTGGTGCAGCTTGTGGAGAAACGTGGCTCGACCGTAACACATTTGCTCTCAGCTGGTGCATCATATTCACTCATAAAATTTATAGAACCAGTTTAGTAGCATGTCAAACGGGAAGCGAAACCCAGCTCTTGTCAAACAACATTTTTCTCTACAGTTTCTTCCCCTATATGTTAAAATTGGCTGCTTTTCGTCTATATTTTATATGTTGGAAGTAAAAACTAAACTAAACTTTTTGGGGCTTAGTGTGTTTTTAAAAGAAACAAAGAGAAATTTTGTGCAAGTGAAACTGAAATCTTTCTGACATTAAGTGTTTCATGTCGTGGCAGGACATGGGAGACTCCGTTTACACTCTGGAGATTCCCTACCATGGAAAGACTTTTATTCTGAAGGTACGGTGGATGTGAAACTGAGTATCTGAACAACAAAGTTATTTTTAAAGTTGTTTATTGAAAACTTGACATCTCTTTTCGTTGTCTGCAATCTGTGTCTAAAGATATTCAAGGACACTGAATATGTTCTCATAAGAAAACACCAACAGATGACGAGAGGCGCATTAGAAACAAAACTGATCCATTTTTGCTTATCTCATGTATAAATTGGGATCAGCTGTGTCCTTGAGTGCCAGTCCTATTATTCACTCAACCTGTTTTTATAAATCTTTTAAATTTATTGTGTCAATGTTTATGAAGCATTCACTCTTTTATGAACTATTTTTCTTCCGTACTTTTTTCTGCATCTTTCTTGTTCCACAATTTTTGTGCTATTTCAACAACTCATAAATCAAAACTTTCAGCTCTTTCAGGACAATCCTGCTGTGGCTTTTGGTTTTGGTGCAACTTTAGCTTTTTGAAATATTTAGCCTTTTCTGCCATTTTGTCTCATAGAAAATTAATTGATCTCATTTTACATGCTTCAAATCTTTAGATCTGTTTACAACCTTTTACTGCTCCTTTCACATTTTGTTCTGCTTCAGCTTCTTTCAGCTTCTTTGCGTAAATTGTAACTTTTTCGGCTACTTTCAGCTAATTTCAGTTGCTTTTTCAGCCGTTTTGCACTTCTTTCAGATTCTTTCTGCTAACTACATTTTTGTGCTTCTTATAACTTATTTCTGCTCCTTTCAGCTTATTTTTGTGTCAGCTTTTTCTGCTATTTCAGCTACTATTTAGCTGTTTTTATTCTAATTTTAGCTTTTTTTTGGCTAATTCCACATTTTTTTGCACTCATTTAAACTTTTCAGCCTAATTCAGCAAAAATGTGCTTGCGTCACCTCCTTCTGTTAATTTAAATGTCCACTGACATGATTTTTTTTACTATTCATAAAATTGCTCAAAATATATATTTTATCATTTAAATATGTTCGTTTTTGCAAACAAAATGATAAATCACTTTAATTTTGCTTTAAAAGTGATTTTGAACTTCAAGCCGTGTTTAATCATGGGAAATCCGATTACACGCGAACGCACCATCTGTGACGTAACACCGGGCAGAGGGCTCTGGTCTCTTTAATAGCGGACAATTTAAAACCCGACGAATTTATCAATCTATGTGAAGATTTGAGCTATTTGTCTTCATTTTGGGAAGCAGAAAATAGTTTGGGTGATGGAACAAGAAACAACAGGATCTAATTTAGGTCTGATGCTGTATCAGACTTACCTTCATGTGGAGCTGCTCATACCCGCGCACTGTGACAAGCCCAGAGCTCTGCCCGGTGTTACGTCACAGATGGTGCGTTCGTGTGTAATCGGATTTCCCATGATTAAACACGGCTTGAAGTTCAAAATCACTTTTAAAGCAAAATTAAAGTGATTTATCATTTTGTTTGCAAAAATGAACATATTTAAATGATAAAAGATATTTATTTTGAGCAATTTATGAAAATTAAAAAATCATGTCAGTGGGGCTTTAATCCTATATGGGAATTGAAAGTTATACAATTCATCTCATTAACACTTCTCAAAATTTACAGAGCTAAACATCCACCACCTGCACAGATGTAAAAATTAATCTGGAGGATGTTCTGTCTGTGCAGGAATTATCTGTAACACTTGCCATCAAATGAAAAATCTGCTAGCTTTTTTATTTGTTTGTAGCAATTATACGACTGACTGAATGTTAACATTTGCAGAAAGTAATCACTGGATGAACATCTACATTGAACTTTTGGAGTCAACCCAATACAAAGTGTGCACCACAGCCAAGTGAACGCAGGAAACACAGAAATTGTGATAACTCATTTCATTTTACAAACTTTTGATGTGGTTCTATCTGAGCATCACCTCAACACATACAATTTATTTAACTCATTCATTTAAACAGGTTAGGTTATTGTGCTGGATATTTATGGAAAGTTTCGGCCAGGTTCGAGACACTCACCACGCCATGGCCCATGTGCAAGTTCTGCTGGGGTACGTTCGTGGTGTGTGTATGAGACTCCCTCAAATTATTGTGTTGTTCTTTTGACCACAGGGTATTTCCTTCTACTTCAACAAGTTTATAAAGCATGTTCGAGTTTACAGCACTCAATCAAAAGTACATAGCACTAAAATATAATATCTTGTCTAAATATTGACCAACTTATGACAATCTGATGCTGAGAATGTTTATTTGAGAGCCCCAACGAGGACGCAAAAAAGAATGTTTCTCTTTGATTCCCGGTTACTGTATTCAATTTTGTCCAGCTAGTTTGAATATTTGTGCCTATTTTGTTTGTATGAAAGCCCTAGATTATGTGGTTTACAGTTATTAATTAAATAATTAATTAATAATCATCCGATGTAAAGAATGTCATTTCCCACTTCTCCTGAAAATGTCATCCAATTACGGTACTGCAAGAAGTTAAGAAGTTATGTTGATTTATTGTTTGTTGCAATTCGATCCCAGGTTTTCAATGTTAAAAAAATGACAAATGTACGGTGGCCGAGGGGTGCAAACGCGCTGCAAGAAGAGATAAGCGCTGCAAATTTAAAAAGACGGCTGCAAATTAAAAAAGATGGCAGCAAATTAAAAAAGACGGCTGCAAATTAAAAAAGACGGCTGCAAATTTAAAAAGACGGCTGCAAATTCAAAAAGGCGGCTGCAAATAGAAAAAGCTACAACGGAAGTGCTCCCGTTGTTAAAAAAAAATGACAAATGTACGGTGGCCGAGGGGTGCAAACGCGCTGCAAGAAGAGATGAGCGCTGCAAATTAAAAAAGACGGCTGCAAATTTAAAAAGACGGCTGCAAATTAAAAAAGACGGTTGCAAATTTAAAAAGACGGCTGCAAATTAAAAAGACGGCTGCAAATTTAAAAAGACGGCTGCAAATTTAAAAAGACGGCTGCAAATAGAAAAAGCTACAACGGAAGTGCTCCCGTTGTTAAAAAAATGACAAATGTACGGTGGCCGAGGGGTGCAAACGCGCTGCAAGAAGAGATGAGCGCTGCAAATTTAAAAAGACGGCTGCAAATTAAAAAAGACGGCTGCAAATTAAAAAAGACGGTTGCAAATTTAAAAAGACGGCTGCAAATTAAAAAGACGGCTGCAAATTTAAAAAGACGGCTGCAAATTTAAAAAGACGGCTGCAAATAGAAAAAGCTACAACGGAAGTGCTCCCGACCACTAGGGGCAGTCGAACAAAGAACAAATCATAAAGCATATTGTAGTTTTCGGAATGGCACTAGTTATTTGTGTATTTTAACTTATTTATTTTAAGAATATTTTACACTTATTCGAAACTATCTCGTTGTACTGTATTTGTTTTAATACTGTGCGGAAGAGGAGCAATACAAGAATGCCAGGTTGGGTCAGTGGTCTAAGTCTTAGACTCTAAGAGATGTCTTGGGATGCGGGAGACCTGGGTTTAATCCCCGATCTCCAGTGCTGGGCAGCGCTAATCCAAAAATTAGTTCCGCTATTTCTAAAGCACTTATTGATTTATTTAGGTCCACAATTTCAAAAGCACTTATGTATTACCAATGCTAGCGGATGCTAATGCTAACACGCTAACCGCCATTTTGAACAGGGCAAATGGCGAAATACTTTTTTTAATCCAGCAGATTTGACCATTTGAACCGGTTAAGCTCAGAAAAACCTTGTGCTATAAAGTCACTGACTTTTTTAAGCTCAGAAAAACCTTGTGCTATAAAGTCAGCTAAGAAATATATTTTTTCTCAGCAAAGAAATAATTGTTTTTACCGTGTTTTCATGGAAAGTCCTTATCTTCTGTGGCCGTCGCGGCCGCCATTTTGAAGAGGGCAAATGGCAAAATACTTTTTAAAATCCAGACGCGTCGCGTAGGCCGCTGAGAAACATCCATAAGTTCACCCTCCATGTTAAAAACTCTTCGTCTGACTCTTCGAAAACAAGCAATAAGGCTGCAGAGTAACACACTGGCTGCTAACTGAGAGCGCTCGCTCTAGCAAAGAGACTGAGGGGACGCTTTTTTGTCACGGACCACATCCGGCGCTGACAGGATATGGTCTGTTAGCAGTCGTCCGGGCCTGTAAATACGTTTTTTCGTTTTTACTGATAGATAATTAGTTATTATCGGTACTGCATTTTAAATAAAAATAGCGCAAATCCGCTTATGAATTATAAAAGTTAGTCAAAACGCTGTTACGCTGACAAAAACGTTAGGTCCGCTGTAAGCGGATTAGCGCATTAGCGCTCCCTTGCGGTCGGAGTCCCACCACTGCCGATCTCGGAAGTTTTGTGGTGTTACTTTCTTTTTTTTTAAGCCTTTTGTTTTGGATAGATCGGGTGGAATAGATAAACACATCTACATGTTTATTCTTTGTTGTTGCTTGGTTCGATCTATCCAAAACAAAAGGCTTAAAAAAAGAAAGTACTGTAATACCACAAAATTTCCGACACCAGGGATCAAACTCGGGTCTCCCGCATCCCAAGACATCTCTTAGACCACTGACCCAACCTGGCATTCTTGTATTGCTCCTCTTCCGCACAGTATTAAAACAAATACAACGAGATAGTTTCGAATAAGTGTAAAATATTCTTAAAATAAATAAGTTAAAATACACAAATAACTAGTGCCATTCCGAAAACTATAATATGCTTTATGATTTGTTCTTTGTTCGACTGCCCCTAGTGGTCTGGAGCACTTCCGTTGTAGCTTTTTCTATTTGCAGCGTTTCTGAATTTGCAGAGCGTTTTTCTTTTGCAGAGCGTTCGTCCATTGCAGAGCGTTCGCTTTTTTCTTTTTGCAGCTCTTTTTTTTAAATTTGCAGCCGTTCGTTTGCAGAGCGTTTTGTTTTAGCAGAGCGTTTAATTTTATGCAGCGTTTTTCTCTTCTTGCAGCGCGTTTGCACCCCTCGGCCACCGTACAAATGAGTATTTTTTGCTAGACTAAAATTACCATGAGTTCCTTAAGTCTTCACCAATCCTGACAATATTGGTGTCAATCTCTTCATTTTATCAAGCTCTATCCATTGCATTTAAAATAACATTTCATGGACTTTATTTTATTTTATTGTCTCTTAACTACTTCGGCATTAACTGTTGCTATCAACCCTGTTTATCAGATTTAAAAATGAAAAAAAAAAAAAAGTCCTAAACCAAGGGACGAACTTTAATGAAACTCTTGATGAGATACTATTGGACATAGATCTAATATTTAGTAACTTTTAGAGTCTCTTTAATTTGAGATGGCCACCACAGTTATAAACAATAATAAATAACAATGAAGTGGCTGTAGCTCAGTCCATTATACAGATATTGAGCTAAAAGTTAGTAGTAGCTGAGAGTCAATGGCAACGCCTAATCTAAGCACAGACAAATCTCGCGAGATCTCACAAGATCACGAGATCTTGCCTGAAAATTTGACCAAAAGAGTAGAAACAGTAATAAATTAATTAATTAATTTAATTTAATTGTGGAGCGAAGGTCGGCGGGCAATATGCATTTGTGTATGACATGTTAGTTTTACATAAAAGCAATCCTAAAACACTAAAAACAAGACTGTAGTCTTTTTATTTGCTGCTGTTTCCGTTCTCTGACTAGCGGCTCTGTGTTGGTTTGGGATGTTTAAATTAAATTTCATCACGTTTAAGAGAAAAAAACAACGAGAGAAACAAACTTGTGCACACACTTAAATTATATTAAAGCGCGAATCGTGGGCAACGTGGTTTAAAGTTAGCCGTGTTTCACGTTTTCTGTCCCAGACAAGCGCTATTTGTCAACACGAATCAAGCCTTGTCGACTGCTTACTGTACATAACGTCAACAACAACAAAAAAACAATCGTTATCAGTTAGATTTGATTAGACATGTTAAATTTTTTAGACGTGAGTATTTTTATTAACCTTACCAGAGTCTAAGCAGCTCTTTTCAGGACGCCACTACAGAACATTACAGTAACCAACAAGTTAGCGAAACACACGACACGCCCTTCTTCAGCCAGACAAAAGACTGAACGTAATTCACTGAATGATAAACGCGAAGTCACAGGGCTTCCGTCTTTCGAAGGCGTAAAATCCGAGGGTGTCCTATCCAGACTTTTTACATATCTACGGATGTTACGGTAGAGTCACTAACTTCCGCTGACCGATGCGCATGCGTAAAATCGGACACCACGCCCACAAATATTTTCCCAGCTATTTCCGGTCAGTGTTATCTATTATTTTGGTCCTTTACACCTGTTTTTTATTAAGTGTTGAAGAAAAACGTGTTTGTATTGAGCTTTATTAGTATTTTACCTTGTGATAGTAACATGTATGATATCAGACATGTTCCTGTTTTTAGTTTTTTTACATCGACTTACAACCTGTTTTTGTCCTACTTTTTCTATTACCATTTTATTTTCACTTGTTTGAAAAAAAAATGTACGCATCCTTTGATTGTCTATTGTTGTCTTTGTTGTTCCACTGTTGTCATCATTCTTTGTTAAAATCAGGTCTCTTGTAAATGAGTCCACGAGCATCAATGGGATTAACCTGCATAAAAAAAGGTTGAATGAATGGGCATGTAATGTTCCCGGGTGTTGAAATGATTGCAGAGCATAGCTGAAACTGATATGAACACTGGTAGTCGTAGACAAGTAGATTTCAGCGAACCGGAAGCAATACCTCAAACGTGTCTCATAATACTGACTTTGAGCATGCACATTAGCAACTGTAAGAATGTCTATTATGTTTTTGCCTGTGTGTGTCTGTTATCAAAATGTCTCATTACCCCACTGGACAAATTATAAATAGACTTGCAGAAAGTACAGTAATCACTGAGTCTAAAAAAGCTAAGTCTGGTCCTCTGGACATTCAAAAAATCAGCCACTTCATCTAATAATCAAACTTCTACAAATCAAATCCCTCCTACAAGTCAACCATCAGTTAATCACACCTTCTCTTTTTCTCCGTTCTCAGTCAGTGAGGTAAATAAACTGATCTTGATCCTAAAAAATCTGCAGGTCCAGATGAACTTCCACCTTATTTCTTAAGGCTGGCTGCTCATATCATCACAGTCCCTGTGACCCACATCTTTAATCTATCCATAAGCCAAAACACCATTCCGGATGCTTGGAAAACAGCCTTTGTTCTTCCTTTGCTGAAGGGAGGTGACCCCACCTCACTGAACAATTATCGACCGATCTCTAAACTCTGCATCTTAGCCAAGGTTCTAGAAAAACTGATAAACTCTCAGATCAAAAATTATCTGGACTCATTTAACATCTTACCTCTCCATCAATCTGGTTTCAGGAAAAAACACAGCACAACAACTGCTTCTCTGAAGGTTCTGAATGATGTTGTTGAAGCATTGGATGCTAAGGATTATTGTGCTGCACTTTTCTTAGACCTGTCTAAAGCTTTTGACACTGTGGATCATAACATCCTGTGTCATAAGCTCTCAGAAATCGGTTTCTCTGATCACACCATCGGTTGGTTTTCTAACTATCTTTCCAATCGGAGGCAATGTGTTCAACATAACGGTACTTCTTCCAGCTATTTAACAGTTAAAAATGGTGTACCACAAGGCTCAGTTTTAGGACCCACTCTCTTTACAATCTACATAGCTAATGTAGGTCACTGCATCCCTGATGCATCCTTACATTTCTATGCTGATGATACAGTTGTTTACTGCCGAGCTAAAACAGTAGCTAAGGCTTTCCAGTTACTGCAATCCGCTTTTGACATCATCCAGTCAGATTTGTTCCGTCTCAAACTTGTCCTAAATGCTGATAAAACAAAAGGGATGTTTTTTTTCAAATAGGAAGGCGGTTCCAGCAGATCCTCCTCTGATTTTATCCTCAAATGGTGTCCCTATTGAGTTTGTTGATTCCTATAAATATCTGGGTATACTGGTCGATTCACATCTCTCTTTTAAACTCCACGTGGAAAACCTAGTGAAGAAACTGAAAGTTAAACTGGGTTTCTTTTTCAGAAATAAATCATGTCTAACACTGAATTTTGACGTTTTGAAGATCCAAACAGACCAGCTAGCACCAGACTCACCTCATCACCAGATGTAGAGCATCTCAGAGTGACCGCAGCAGAAGTGAGAGGCAGTCTCAGAAGGATCAACCCTCATAAAGCAACCGGACCAGACAACATCCCAGGGAAAGTTCTGAAGGAATGTGCGGACCAGCTCTGTGAGGTGCTGGCTGACATCTTCACCACCTCACTTGCACTGGAGTCAGTTCCCACCTGCCTGAAGACCGCCACCATCATCCCAGTCCCAAAGAGCTCCACAGTGACTGGTCTGAATGACTATAGACCGGTGGCCCTCACCCCGATAGTCGCTAAATGTTTTGAGAAACTGGTCATGTCCCACATCAAGACAACCGTCAACATCAACGAGGACCCTCATCAGTATGCATACCGCGAGAACCGATCAACAGAGGACGCCATCTCCTCTGTGGTCCACACTGCTCTCACCCACCTGGATCAGAAGGACTCATACGTGCGCATGCTCTTTGTGGACTTCACATCTGCCTTCAACACCATGATCCCCCAAACTCTGATAGACAAACTATCCACACTTGGACTAAGCCCCTCCATTTGTAACTGGGTACTAGACTTCTTAACAAACAGACCACAGTCCGTGAAGATCCACAACTTCTCCTCCTCCACCATAACCCTCAGCACTGGCTCTCCCCAAGGATGTGTGCTGAGCCCTCTTCTGTTCACTCTGCTCACATATGATTGTACAGCCACACATCCAGGCTGTCATATTGTTAAGTTTGCAGATGATACAGCGGTGGTGGGATGCATCACAAACAATGATGAGTCCAGCTACAGACAGGAGGTGGAACACCTGGAGAGCTGGTGCAAAGAGAATAATCTTCACATGAATGTGAAGAAGACAAAGGAGATGATTGTGGACTTCAGAAGGAACAAACACACCCACACCCCACTGAACATAGGTGGATCAGTGGTGGAAGTGGTCTCCAGCTACAAATACTTGGGTGTACACTTGAATGATAACCTCAGCTGGAGCAACAACACCACCAGCCTGATCAAGAAAGGTCATCAGAGACTCTACTTCCTCAGACGGCTGAGACGAGCTGGTCTGAGCAGCCCAGTTCTCACCTCCTTCTACAGGTGTGCAGTGGAGAGCATCCTGTGCTCCAGCATCAACGTGTGGCATGGAGGCTGCACAGTTGCAGAGAGGAAAGCTCTACAGAGAGTGGTGAAGGCTGCACAGAAGTCTGTTGGAGTCAGTCTCCCCACCATCACAGACATTTACACCTCCAGATGCAGGAAAAGAGCCACCTGCATCATGAAAGACCTCACTCACCCAGCACACTCACTCTTTGCCCCACTCCCCTCAGGACGGAGGTTGAGGAGCATCAAATGTAGAACCACTAGACTGAGGAACAGCTTCTACCCTGAGGCTGTTAGACTCATGAATAAATAAATAATAAGAATAAACACTGCAAAATATCACATCATGCTGATGCTGATCTGTTTTCTTGTTGCTGTGTTCATCTGTGTTCATCTGTGACCATCTGCTCATACAGACTCATGTTCGTGCTGCTGTTTATAATGATGTTTTTCCACTACATTAGGGCTTAGTGTATTACTAGTTGATGTTTTTCTTAGTTAATTCTAGATGTTATTACTGTTTTTCTCTTGCATTTGTTGTTGGATGTAACTGGGACCCCGTGTACATAATCTCGTTTTCATCACATGTACCACATGCGGTGCAAATGACAATAAAGACTCTCTGAACTCTCTCTCTCTCTGACTCTGAAATCATGTCTAACACTGAATGTTAGGAAACGCCTTGTATCTGTGACTTTCCTTCCCTCCATTGATTACGGTGACATTCTCTACATGAATGCTCCTACAAGCACCCTGCGGATGTTGGATGTTGTCTATCATGGTGCACTAAGATTCATAACTGGTTGTGATTATCGTACCCACCACTGCACCCTGTATTCACTGGTTAACTGGACATCATTAACCTCACGCAGACTCTTCCACTGGTACATTTTCATCTTTAAATCACTTCTTGGTCTGCTGCCCTCATACATCTCCTCCTACATGTCTTTGCGTGAGTGCAGCTACAGCGTGCGCTCTCAGGACATGATTACCTGCAGTGTTCCGTCAGTGAGGACTGAACTTGGAAAAAGGGCCTTCTCCTACTCCGCTCCTGCTTCATGGAATATCTTACAAAAAGATCTGAAGCTCTCGACCTTGACTTCTCTAAATGGTTTTCAGAATCTGTTGGAATCCTGGCAAAAACCAATGCAGATTTGTTCCTGTCTTTGATTTTATACGTCTACCTTATAATGTTTTGCTAGTTTTTTGATACTTTGTAAAAAAAGTATTTCTCTCTTTTGTTTTTTCTCTCTTTTGTTTTCTATTGTTTATTGTTTAAGGAAATTCTACCATTGCTGTTCATCGTTCTTTAGTTTTAGCAGGTCGCTTTCGTAAATGAGCCCATGAGGCTCAATAAGATTTACCTGACTAAATAAAGGTTGAATGAATGAAAAAAAAATTTGAAAAAAAAAAAGCAAAAAGAAATTGTAGAAACGTTTCGTCTTTCGTCCGAAAGGTCCAGGACCAGACTTAGCTGTTTTAGATTTTTCTACCTGGATTATTGAGCATGCATCAGGGTCATCACTGAGTATTTTACAACTGATTAATCCGTGGAGTCAACATGATTAAAGATGGCTGCCACAAACTGCAGATCTTGGGAAACATAATTGGCTCTATATTTTTACAGCATTGAGCTAAAATTTGCAGCATTGTCCCCTACAGCATTTAGATGATGGGCCCAGACCCCAAATTTGATGAAACAGTGCCATCTGGGGTGATGCATGCTCACACCTTTTTTTTTTTGTGGCAAAGGGGTACATCCCTAGAGATGGAAAACGGGATAGCAAAGTTGTTTAAGCATATGGTTTCTAATCCAATCCCTAATTCACCCCTTTCTAATACTGTATACAGCCTCATTACATGGACATCTATACTTTACTGGTTGCCAGGGCCTTAATATCATGGTAAGGACAAAAAGAGTCATATCATAGCAAGAACATTCTCTTTCACATAAACATTTTTAAGCCATACATTTTCTGCTTTGTGTGAATGCATATTTCAGCCAGGGTTTGTGAAGACAACTTGCCTGCCCAGCATAACATCTGTTTATGCTTTAAAATAGATTTTTGCCTCTGAAAACCACCTTTAGTTTTTGTTATTTCTTACAAGCCCGCAATGAAGAAATGTGTTAATGGTCTACCCTGAGAATGCTAGTTTCTACCTTCAGTCAGGTATGACTGAAGGTACAAAGTAGACACAGAACCTAAACAGTTCTGGAGTTCTAGAAACTAGTTAAAGTATAGACACTGTCATATTTATTAAATGAAAGCCAGTCTAGAGTAGTCATTAGCTGATCTCTAATACTTTCACTCTTGCTTTTGTTCTCAACAAAGACGGTCGCTTTCACCCTCTATCCCTCCCTCCTGCTTTTTTACTCTCTTGTCCTGTGAACCTCCTCAGAGCCTCTCTTTACACCATCTTCTGAATTAAAAATTATGATGGATCTGGTCAGATGCATGGTCCCTCAACGCAATTGGTAAAATTATTTCTACCAGAAGACAGGGTGCAAGAGAACACTCATGCCCTGATGGGACACATGCAGCTGGATTTGTCATGTATTTCTGGGATGTTTGGAAGATGATATGCCTATCATTGTTGTATCATTGTACCATTGTCATCTGTTGAGGATGTAGAAGATGCATACATAATTGGATTTATGATTAAAGGGTTTTTGCTGTTTGGAATTGGCGGATACCTTGGTTATCGGCTAATAAGGAAGACGTTGGCAGTAGTTTTCGCAATAGTAAAGCTGCCAGCCTTACAGGCATATGAAGGATTACTCCGTGTTTCGAGCTCTCAGCATATGGTGAGCTACATGATATCAAATTCAATCCATCTAAAAGTCTCATTTTGATTTGTCGCACTAAAGAGGACAAAAATAGTGTATTTCCACTTTTTAAGCAGTCTGGGATTTTATTGAATGTCGCAAATGAAGTAAAATATCTTGGCCATGTGTTGACAGACCGTCTGTCTGATGATGAGGACATTTACCGTCAGGTTCGAATGATATATGCTCAGGCAAATATCCTTGTTTGTAAGTTTGGATTCTGTTCTGATGAAGTGAAAATGAACTTGTTTAGATCATATTGTACATCGCTGTATACGGCACATTTGTGGTGCAATTTAAAAAAAGCCAGTCTTCATAGATTGAAGGTGGCTTAATGACGCCCTAAGACTTTTTTAAATAAGCCCAGATGGACCAGTGCCAGTGAACTGTTTGTATCTGCTCGCGTCAACACTTTGTTGGCTGTTTTAAGAAAGTTTATGTATACATTTATTTGTCATTTAAATAAGTCTAATAATAGAATTATTCTACTCTTGACTAACGTTAAATATAGTGCAGTGAAATACTCATCTGTGCTTTGGAGACATTGGTATGATTGCCTCCTGAACAGTTAGATACTTTTTACTTTTTTATTTTATTTTATCATATTTGTTATCTCTTATGTAAATTGGACTCTGAGTCTGTGATAAAGCTAGCTAGCTAGCTATCTATCTATCTATCTATCTATCTATCTATCTATCTATCTATCTATCTATCTATCTATCTATCTATCTATCTATCTATCTATCTATCTATCTATCTATCTATCTATCTATCTATCTATCTATCTATCTATCTATCTATCTATCTATCTATCTATCTATCTATCTATCTATCTATCTATCTATCTATCTATCTATCTATCTATCTATCTATCTATCTATCTATCTATCTATCTATCTATCTATCTATCTATCTATCTATCTATCTCAGACTAATATGCTTTGCAGCTGAATCGTGTTGGATGCGAGTTCTGAGAATTGTGGGCCACTTGCAGCTCCTAGGACTCACCAGCATGAAGGATTTAACCTTGGAAAAACCAAACGAGCACGGACTGGTGGAATGTCCACAGCTCTGGCTGTTTGGATTCACCATTGATTGTACCAGCAGAACTTGAAGGCAGACAGAAACAGAGTCTGGCGGCCCAAAACAATTATTGTTTATCTGAATTTGGCCTCACCCTCATCTATGGTCATGAGCTTTGGGTTGTGACCGAAAGAACGAGATCTCGGATACAAGCGGCTGAAATGAGTTTTCTCCGCAGGGTGTCTGGACTCTCCCTTAGAGATAGGGTGAGAAGCTCAGTCATCCGGGAGGGACTCGGAGTAGAGCCGCTGCTTCTCCACATCGAGAGGAGCCAGTTGAGGTGGCTCGGGCATCTGGTTAGGATGCCTCCTGGACGCCTCCCTGGTGAGGTGTTCCGGGCATGTCCCACCGGGAGGAGACCCAGAGGAAGACCCAGGACACGCTGGAGGGACTATGTTTCTCGGCTGGCCTGGGAACGCCTTGGGATTCCCCCAGAGGAGCTGCTCCAAGTGGCTGGGGAGAGGGAAGTCTGGGCCTCCCTACTTAGGCTGCTACCCCCACAACCCGACCCCGGATAAGCGGAAGACAAATGGATGGATGGATGGATGGATGGATGAATTTGGCCTCCCTGTTGGCCTTGGACAGGCCAACTTGTCTCAAATTGCTCCTGGAGGATATGTAAGCTAGAAGCTCTGCTTTCCCTGCCCTGAGGACATCTGTGGTCTTATCAGAACCATGATGCTGATAGACACTGTGCCATCTTATCAGAACTTTGGAACTTTCTGGAATGTTTTTGGACAACTCACCGGCTTTATCGACCTCTATGCATAACTCTATGATGTCATTGTATGTTGCAGCTTTGTGTTGTGAGATCTTTTTTTGCACAGTGTTAAAGATGCAAAAAAAGATCTCACAACACAAAGCTGCAACATACAATGACTAATGACATATCACTTTTTTAACTTCCTCCACCCTCGTGTTCTCTTTTCCTCATCTACTCTGTATGTTGTATGTAACATGTGTCTCATGTAAATGAGTCCCTGAGGCTCAGTGGGAACTAGCCTGTATAAATAAAGGTTGAATGAATGAAAAATACACTGACTGTTCCGTGAAGAACTTCAGTGATTTGCTAACAATAGTCTTTATGCATATTTCATAAGCCATGGCAGCAGTTGAGGAGAAATGTGGTTTTTAATAAGGACTGACAGAGAGTAATAGTTATTTTGATTTTATGATTCAAGATGAATGACAAGATGGAAACAGGTATTATTCATTCATTACATTTTCACTTTTGACAAGAAAGAGATGAATGAATTTTATTATTTCTTACTATTCACAATTCTCTCCTTTTTAAAAGAATAAAGCGAACATTTTCATTATGTCAACTTCCACACATTCAGTCCAAGCTGTGCCGGGAGAGAGCACATATACACGCTACGGTGACGAGCTGAAACTCCAGGGAGTAACCAGTTGAAGAGAAGCAGCCGAGGTTTTTCTTAAGGACGGGCATTCTCAGCGTCACAGGGATGGTCTCCAGACCGACGGCGTTGTCGAGTCCTCTGCAGGAGTGGCTGCTGTGGCAGCTGGCCTCGTGGATGACCTGAGGCACACGGTTCAGGTCAATGTTTTCCCTGTCGAGAGATGACGAACAATAAACTTCAGCACAGAATTGTATTTAGCCACTGCTCACTTGGAAATAAGTTGAATCAGTTTGTTTTTCATTATTATTAGTAAGACACAGAAGAGTTGGGACATAGAGATCTCTCACAGTCAAATAGGTTACTCCTTAGAAATATGTATCTGACCCTGGTCAACACAAAACTGGCTACAACTCAGGCAGTTTTACAGATGTTGTGTATAAACAGCTTTAAAATGGTTCTTAACATCTTGATACAACTGATACTTTGACAGCAATAAATAATTAAAAAAATCTGTTTTTTCTTTGTTTTATTGATGCTGGCTGTTTTATTATTTATTGGTCATATTTCTTTACTGGGCAACACGGTGCCACAACTGGTAGAGCTGCTTCCTCTCAGCGAGAAGATTGCTTGTTCAAATCCTGGTCCGGGGAGTTTTCTGGGTGGAGTTTGCATGTTCTCTCCGTGCATGTGTGGGTTTTCTCCAGGTACTCCAGTTTCCTCCCACAGACCTAAAACATACATGTTAGACTGATTGGTAACTCTAAGTTGTCCCTAGGTGAGAGAGTGGATGGTTGTTTGTCTCATTTGTCTCCATGTGTCCCTGTGATGGACTGGAGACATGTCCAGTGTGTACCCCTCCTCTCACACAGTGACTGCTGGACATGGACACCAGTGACCCCCGCAACCCACAAAGGAAAAAGCAGGTAAAGATAATGTATGTATGTATGTATGTATGTATGTATGTCTGTATGTATGTATGTATGTATGTATGGATGGATGTATGGATGTATGGATGTATGTATGTATGTATGTATGTATGTAACTGTATGTATGTATGTATGGATGGATGTATGTATGTATGTATGTATGTATGTATGTATGTATGTATGTATGTATGTATGTATGTATGTATGTATGTATGTATGTATGTATGTATGTATGTATGTATGTACGTACGTACGTACGTACGTACGTACATGTATGTATGGATGGATGGATGGATGGATGGATGGATGGATGGATGTATTATGTATGGATGGGTGGATGATGGATGCATTGATAAATGGGGCCAAGATGGTGTAGAGGCAGGGGAACCGACTTGGGACCCGAAGGACCCAGGTTCAAACCCCAGTCACGGCATAACTTGTGGTGTGTTTGAGCAGCACACCTCATCCCAATTGCTCCCCGGCACGCTTTCCATAGCTGCCCACTGCCCCACCTGGTGGTGATTGGGTTAAATGCAGAGTCAAATTTTGTCTTGTATGGAAACATACACAGATGACAAAAATGTGACATTATTATTATTAAATGAATTAATAAATGCATGTATGTATGTATGCATGTACAAAGTATGTATGCATGTATGGATGTATGTATGGATGGATAAATGAATTAATAAATGCATGTATGTATGTATGTATGTATGTATGTATGTATGTATGTATGTATGTATGTATGTATGTATGTATGTATGTTATGTATGTATGTATGTATGTATGTATGTATGTATGTATGTATGTATGTATGTATGTATGTATGTATGTATGTATGTATGTATGTATGTATGTATGTATGTATGTATGTATGTATGTATGTATGTATGTATGGATGGATGAATGAATTAATAAATGCATGTATGTATGTATGTATGTATGTATGGATGAATGTATGGATGAATGTATGGATGTGATGAATCAATTAATAAATGCATGTATCTACAGTATGTATGTATGTATGTATGTATGAATGTATGGATGTGATGAATGAATTAATAAATGCATGTATGTACAGTATGTATGCATGTATGGATGGATGGATGGGTGATGGATGGATGGTGTTCACAGAAAGCGAGGCCTTCCTGGTGGCTCAGTATAAATGTGTGGACTGAGCATGTGTGAACGGTGATGCTGGGCACTCACACGTAGCTCCAGGTTGCGATGCTGCGCTCGTTGATGTGGCTGGGCAGGGTGAGCAGCTGGCTGTAGTAGTCCTGTAAACTGTACGAACAGAAGGTCTCATCAACACACTGGATCCCCAGAGGCCGGGCCAGGGTCAGGTGAACGGGCAGCAGGAAGAGCAGGAACGCTCGCAGCAGCTGGACACAGAATAAAGGAATCATCAGACAGAGACCTCCGTCAGCTTCTTCTTGTTTGGTCACGGAAGCAGCACTAAGCTCCTAGATACTATGTGCAATTGTTCTTTGTTAATTTATAGATTATAAACTGTTTTACTGAATATAATGTTCAGTTGTTGGCTATCGGAGAAGAAGACCAAGGTGGGTCATAATGTTTCTCTCTGTCTGTGGTTATTTGTCTATTGTATTAGCAAAATATTTCATAAATCACTGGTCACATTAGAAGGAAACTGTCTGAAAGCAATTAATTAACGTACCCCTTTGAAGTCAAACCAGTTCAACATGGCCACCTTAGCTAATGGACTTTAACCAACACAAGGAGCTAAAATTTGGTATGAAAGTATCTGAACATCTTAACCTACTTAAAACCCTTATGGATCAGTCATTTACCATTAAAACCAGTTCTGTCTATCTTTACTTTTCACTTCCTGTTTTTAAATCTCTTCTAAAAACACCTGTTTTCTCTGGCTTTTAACACAGTGTGATTTGATTTACTATTTTAGTGTTTGTCATTAAGTTTTGGTTTTATTATTATTTTTCTTCATTAAATTACTCCCATTGATTTTTATGGTTAAGCACTTTGGTAACAGCTGCTGTTTTAAATGTACTTTATAAATAGTTGACTTGACCTTTTAGCAAAATATCTCAAAAACCACTGGGCATATTTTAATTCAATTCTCCTGCTCTGGTTCTAACAGAGAGCCAACAGGTGACACTCTATCCTCACAGCCTGGTTTTCTTCTTAAGAACCGTTGAATTCAACTGTTTGAATGAAATCATTACAGTAAGATGAAGATACATTAGTCTCAAAGTTAATAGTTACACAAACATATTTGTATGCGTACAAGATACACAAGCAAGACTGACTAATACATGAACAGTTTTTCACATGCACACAGTTCAAATTACACAAGTGGTAAAATTCAGTGCATCAAGTTGTTTGATGGATCAGCTTGTCTTTGAGTGCGACTTTTAAGACTTTCTTAACGCTTCAGATTGACTTTCTTACAGCTATTAATGTGCATGCTCAGTGTTTGGCGATGCTTGTGGTCTAGATAGCATCATGTCTACTTCAGGTTTGTACACAATGTTCATATCTAACTCTGTTCCAGCTGTTCCCTGCAGTCATTCAGACACCCAACAACATGGAGAACAACGAACGACAAGAAGTGAGTTGCAGACGGAAAGAGACGTCCCTGGTTCTAATTTATTCCTATTCTTCATGTTTTCCTCCTCGGCCCCACCAGAGGCGGTCCTAGCTTGTTTGGTTCCCTGGGTGAACCTGACACATGGTGGACCTCAGATATGTTCACCTTCTCTCTGCTCCTGCCACTGTGACAGGAAGAGTGACCGGAACCTTATTGTAAAGTGATAGTGTTTTCCAGATCTACATAACAGGTGAAAAGTCATTTATTTATTTGTTTTTTAGTGACATTAAACAAAATGATTTCTGAGCATCATGTGGTAAAAACAAGATGGGACTTTTCAAAATGTTGTATTAAATCTTGAGCTTAAAATGTTTGAATTTGTGTACCACTGTGAAAATGTCAGAATATGTCTTCGTTAACATACTGCAATTACAGTGTTTATTAAGTCTCATCGCTGATCAGAAACCCTTATTGCACAGATGGCAACATTTTTAAGAGCTAGGTACATAGTAAAGTATAAAATGAGTTGTACAGTTAAGTGGTTGCCATGTTGAGCACTGTATGGTCCAAAACGTACACAGCTTTCTCTGTTACTTTGAAGGAGAGGGCTCAAATCTTCTGATTCAGTCAAGAAGAAAACAAAGAACAAGAGGAACAAATCTGTTTTCGTAAATAAGCTCTCCCCTGCTGTTGACATTCTATAGTCTTTGGATCATACTGTTCAACCTCTACAAATGTTTACTATAAATTCACTGAAAATATTTGTTCTTAGATGTGAAAACTTAAACAAAAATTTGTCTAAGTCCTACTTGAATGTGGAAAAGAAGGGAATTTTGAAATGTAAAATTTGTCCAAGCCTGCCTTGAAATCAAAATTTTTGCATTCCCAAAATAATGCATTTTTCAGACTATAAGCGAAACAAAACCGTCAGATAAGTCAAACTTTATTCATCTCATTCACAATATCCACATAAAATCGGTTCGAGGTCAAGCACAACCAGAAATGATACATAAAGCACACTGGATTATAAGGCTCACTGTTGATTTTTGAGAAAATTAAAGGTTTTTAAGTGTGCCTTATAGTCGTAAAAATATGGTATACAAAGTCTGTGAGTCTACTTCAAGATTTTCCCTAATGTTGTCTTTATATTTTCATTTCACCTTCATTTAACCAGTTATAAACACTAAGAACAAATTCTTACTTACAGAGCTGGCCTGACAGACACCAACAGGCACTTGTAGGGTCAAGGAAAGGGAAACAATACAGTTAGACAAAAAAATAAAATGTATTTAGACACAAACGCATATGGAAGTCATTGACAAAGAAGGAAATCACAAATTACATTAACAGTTCATTGTCATAGTTTAACGACAGCATTACTAAGCATGAAAATATTTCCAAGTACTGTATCTATAAAAATGGCTTTTGGGTCATTCCACCGAATGGGTGCCTTTTACTTGTAGTAAGTCTCCAAAGTTGAATATATTTTTTACATGTTTTTTTTAACTGGATTTAGTCATATACATGTGTAACTATTCAAAATGACCATTGGCCCATCTTAGGTGATTTTATTTAATTTTTTATTAAGCTTCAAAGTCGAAGATGGTTGCATTTTTTTCAGTCCTGTTACCAAAACTCATTTGACATCCAAAAAGCATATTTTAAAATATAACAACTAATTTTATTGTATATTCCTAATAAGGTCTTTATTTTTGATGGAATGATTTAATAGATACTTAAATAATTTCTTTTTTTTGACCAAAAAGTCCCTTCATACAAACAGAAATTGTGTTTCTCTAAAATTTCCAAAGGCATATTTAAAAATGTACAGAGACCAAAAGCAAAAGTTTATTACATTTATGATCATGTAATGTATTAAACAGTTAGGTAAAAGACAGACCAAACAAAACTGGGGAAAGTAGTTTAATGTTTTATTTTTTTTTTCCAAAATACCATGACGTAACAGGACTGAACCACAGGTAACAGGACTGAACTACAGGTAACAGGACTGAGCAAAGGCAAAAAGGGACTGAGTAGGTTAGTCCCTGTTTCTGCTACAGAGTGAGGACCATCGTGAGTGAGTGTTGTGTGTGTGTGATAACAAATATATGTGGCCTTTTGTAAGTGGCATTCTGTAGTTTAGCCCAGACATCCTTTTCAATTTCCATGTAGTGAGCTGTGACTGGCTTCAGAGGTGGAATGATACTCAAAACATCTTCCAAAAGATACCACAGTGTGTATTCACACATTGGCCAGAAAAACCCATTGACCCTGATTTTGTGCATGTAGCGGACCTCAATGTGTGTTTCACTTGTATTTATGATGACACCTGGGTAAAGGTCACCACCACACTTCACCACACATCATTTCCCAACAATTTCAGGACTTTGCCACATAATTCCTTTGGCTGTGGGTGTTGTGTGTTGATGATTGAATGTGAAATGTTTTGTATTGAAACATTCACAGGTCAAGATTTGCTTTGTTGTGAAGATGCAGCAGACATCCCTGTATGTCAGTTCTCCTTGGGAAAGAGTCAATGTTTGATGCATCCTCATAGTGGATGGAATTGATGGCACATCTGTGGGCATCTCCTAAACGGCTTTCTCTACTGCTTCATCACTGACAAAAAGCAACTTTATTGCTGTTTCTGTCTATTTCAATACAGCAAACAGTTCTGCAGCATCAGGGATGTCTGTCCCTTTGCTCACCAGACTGTCAGCTTTGCTTTTAAGGGCACCTCCCACATCACCCGGTGCACCATTTCCGTGGCTTGCCTCAAAGAAGTTCCATGTTCCAGCAGTGAATCCTCGTTTGAACAGCTCAGTAGAAAACATGAAAAAATGTCCTCTCTGTCCATACTGAGATCATGGGCCATCACGGCAAACATTGATTGTGGAGACCTCTGGATGTGCCTCCTGGATGTAATCGAGAACTGGTGACAAGTGCTGCCAGATTGCTGGTGGGCCCTTATGTCTTGAGTGATGGCTTGGCTCCCTGTCAGTATTTATTAATATCATTAAACTGAACATATAGCTCAACAAATACTTATTTCAACAATACAACTTAACAATCAGATAAATAGTGTAATACTGATTAATATTTGCAAATCACTCAGTCCTCTTACTGATATACTCAGTCCTGTTACTCTTGTAAAAGTAACAGGACTGAGAGCAACAGGTGATGAGTGTGATTATAACCTAACACTTGTCATGACAATTTAGTGAACTTGAACTGAACTAGGTCTTGAACTACTGTCTCCCTCGCGGTTTTTCACTTATCATGGGGGTGTTCGGTGGCCCATGTACTACTATTCTTACTTTGTGGATTTTCACGTATTGCGGTGGAGCTGAGAACGGAAAGCCCCACAATAAATGAGGTACAACTGTATACATACAGTATAGATATATATTGGATAGATGCATGGATGCATTGCGCTGGTAAAATAATAGACATGTCCTTAGGTGAAAACTGATGAATGCAATTTTTAAAAATTTCTTTAATTAATGTTTACATGTCACAAACAATTTTTAATAAAATAGAGAAATTATCCCCAAAATGCCCCCGGGCGCTTTCAATAGCTGCCCACTGCACACCTGGTGGTGGATGGGTGAAATGCAGAGACTAAGTTTGCCATTGTATGGAAACATACAGTGATGACAATGTGATGACATTACTATTAAATTACAACATATTAAGTCCAATATGTGCAGGAAGTTGGAGATCCCTTTCAGCTGAAGACTCTGACACACATACAGTATAAATGTTTATGATCCTACAGTGATTTCTTTTAGGAGAAATAAGTTAGGACCTTTCACTTCCAGTTTTGAAGAGAATATGTAGATCAAATATAGTCTAAAGGATGCCTGGCTGTGCAGTCTCTATTTCAGAGAGAAAAGCCCACGTCTGACTTCTTGCTTGCAAAAGTTTGAAAGCTTTAGATAACGCAAAATTCAACGTGACCTCCACAACCTTCAGGTGAAAGTTAGCTGGAAAAATCTGTAAAAAAAATGTTCAAAACTAAACTGTGCTTATGTAAAAACCGTGAAAGATATCCAGACATTTAAAATCCAACTTTTTGTTTAAACTTTGAATAATGTTTTTACAGTGAAGTTGGAGCTCAAACAGGGCTGGACTTTTTCACCCAAACCCCGTTGATTTCCATCTGTTAATGACCGGTTCTTGTATCATTTGCTTGTTTTGTTTTGAAGCTGCACAACAACAGGCATAACAATATCTGAACATAATGAGTGTTTCAGTGCATTTCAGCTCCCTTTTGTAGGATTTATTATAAACATTCATTCAACCTTTATTTAGTCAGGTAAATCTTATTGAGCCTCGAGGGCTCATTTACGAAAGTGACCTGCTACAAACTAAAGAATGATGAACAGCAATGATACAATTACATTCAACAATAAACCAAAGAAAAAATAGCAAAAAATAGCAAAAACAACAGAAACAAACAGAAAGCTTTAACAAGACACTATAGAGCAAACTTTCAGCCCCGCCTAACTCAGAGTCAAATCCATTTATTTCCTGTAAACGTTCACTGAAGGTCTCACCTTCCTGACACTGACAGCTCGCCACAAACCCTCAGATACAGCGGAGGGAGATTGGCAGCGAGGATTCCTCAAAAGAATGCGTCTGGCCTTTCACTGGAACTCATCGGGCCTCGTTAGATGTCTGAGTGGAGTGAACACAAAACAATGGCCCTCATGCACGAACCATTCGTACGCACAGATTTGTGCTTATACTGTGCGTACGAGTGATTTAGGATCATTTGTGGCATCCAACAATGTTTTCGTATCCTAGGATTTTTCTCAGATACGAACAAAATTTACGAGTGGTCCGGACCTGTCGTATAATTTAGGAGCGTCAGTCTGCTGTCATCCAGACGGGATTTCTCCACTAATAACTTCATATTTCGTTATTTAGAAAATATTTTGGGTTTAAAATATTCACGCACCATAATTATTCTTGACAATAGGTTATTCTGTTTGAATTAGAATTATAATTTTAAGTTTAATTTGTCTGGTGTGTCGCGCAGGCTTCAGTGAGTCGTGCGCTCCCCTTGGTCATCAAAGCCGCTCCTCATATTAACACCCAGGTACATAAAATCCCCATACACCGCCGCAGAACAAGTACGAATTAAGACTGATCTTCATGCTATTGACTGCTGTGCAAACACCATCAGAGCAATAGATTATTATATCTGATCCGAAATATGACCTGCAGAATGTGGTTGCGCCCCGACCAGGAGGCGCCCTGATCAGGAGGCGCGCTGATCAGGAGGCGCGCTGATCAGGAGGCGCGCTGATCAGGAGGCGCCCTGATCAGGAGGCGCGCTGATCAGGAGGCGCGCTGATCAGGAGGCGCGCTGATCAGGAGGCGCCCTGATCAGGAGGCGCGCTGATCAGGAGGCGCGCTGATCAGGAGGCGCGCTGATCAGGAGGCGCGCTGATCAGGAGGCGCCCTGATCAGGAGGCGCGCTGATCAGGAGGCGCGCTGACCAGGAGGTGCGCGCATCATTTGTGCTGCATAACATGTTGGCATCTTGCAGCGTGGCATTTATTGTCCACCATCTCCTGACCACCTCCTGTCCGTGCTGCGGCGAGATGTTTGTTTGAAGCCATTTTCAGATCAAACCATTTATTCTTGATTTCTGATACTGTACGACCCACGGGACACACAACATATGCACTACAATATTAATATGAAGTTAGTAGTTTCGAGACAATTTAAAATGCTTCTGTTGAAAAACACATCCGACACTTGCGGGGGGGGGTAGCGGTGCGCCACAGCTCTTCTGAATAAGTGAAGCTATAATGTAACACAGTTCACTAAAATTAAAGGTATTTGACCATCCGACACTTGCGGGGGGGTAGCCACAGCGCCACTGAGAGCAGATCTCTGAACGCGTGAAGTTCCTCCTTTTACTTCGAGTTTGAATGAATGGACACTTCCTGCTGTCTGAAGGCAGGAAGCGTGGCCTTATATGGTGTTTTGAGGGGTGGAAATTATGTAAATTACATTCCCGCGAGCACGCGCAGGTGAGTAGAACAGGTGGGATCCATCAACTTTAAGCAGCCCGTTTACACGCTTTTCCTGAGGATAGAAGACTTTGTTGGATCTGACGTGGCATGTTCGTACGAACGCTTCGTACGAACAAAAGTAGGAGAAATTTAGGATAACAATACGAACATTTTCGTGCATGAGGGCCAATGACTGCTGCCAGAAACAGTCAACAACCGGATGACGGAAAGCTGCAGGTTTCTTCCCCCCCCCACGAGCTGTTGTAACAATTTCCAGCAGGAAAACTAAAACAGTAAATAATGAAAGTGTCAATCCTGCTTTTGCAAGCAAAGTTCAAGCCAGGGATTTGCAACTTTTTGACAAAGTCATTTAAAAGCGTTTGCTCAATAAAATGTGTCAAAAACCTTCAAAACCTGCTACAACCAGGACTATATACTGGTGGCCTGCAGGCTGCTTCAAGTTTGTCAGTTTTTTTAATGTTAAATTTCATTTATTCATTTATATAGCACTTTACACAACCACGGTGGTGGTGACCAAAGTGCTTAACAAAAAACAGTGCAATACTTAAAAAGACAGATTAAAAATCAAGAAAAATACAACATAAAAGCAAAAATAAAACCAGAAATGTCACCACATATTTAATTACTAAAATCCAGTTTGAATAAAAAAGTCTTAAGCTTTGATTTAAAAGGGCCAAGTTCAGTAATCTGGCGTAGCTCAAGTGGGAGTGTAT
>JBBPBX010022500.1:0-11340 GCA_038048925.1 Garcialebias charrua
TCACTGCCTATAATCATAATACTGTTTACATTCTCTGTTTACATTTATTAATACTGTTTACTTTTATTACTACTGCTTACATGTAATTACTACTGTTTACTATTTACACTACTCTAATATCTACACCACTGCTGATACATATACAGTGTGCTCTGAACGGTCTTATTTAGGGATGCCCAATGTGCCTTACTGCATATGCCACTTTTTGCCTCTATAACAACATCAACTACTACCTCATACATATACTGTGTACATTAACTCATACGCTGCTTTGCCACTTTGCAAATGTCAATGCTAGAAACCTTTAGTTTATTTTAGTTATACTTTTTATACTCTTTTTTTATACTAGTATGCAAAAACTCAGGACAATATTATGTTCATTAAATGTTTAATGTTTTAGTTTTAGAGTTGGTGTAAATTTTCATACTCTTATACCACTATGCAAAAAACTCAGGACAGTGTTAGTTTTACTATTTTATGCTTATGTCTATTATTATATGTTTCAGTGTTTCAATGTTTAGATGTTTACTGTTGCACCGAGGGACTGAGAGAAACGCAATTTCGGTCCTGTGTATGTCCTGTACTGTACATATTGCAGATCTGACAATAAAGTTGACTTTGACATTTGACTTTGAAATTCTACCATTGCTGTTCATCGTTCTTTAGTTTTAGCAGGTCGCTTTCGTAAATGAGCCATGAGGCTCAATAAGATTTACCTGACTAAATAAAGGTTGAATGAATGATGACGTCAGAATCTGACACGTTCCTGAGCTGCAGTCGTGGCAGTTAAACGAAAACATCAACAAAGAAATCAGAAAGAGGTCCAATCAAGAGAAGGGAAATAAAAAGCTCTGACGGAGAAGAGCCCACAGGACCGTGCTGCGTTCGAGTGGTGTCCGTTCATTCACGCCTCATTGTATGTCCCATCGAGCTGAGCTGCAGGTCAGCTGACTTGCTATTGAGCTTCTTGCATGGCTGCCCACAGTCGAACCAGCAGCCCCCAGCTGATGACTCAGCACATGGTGAACATCTGCATGATGACTCAGCACATATGGTGAACATCTCCATGAGGAGACAGCACATGGTGAACATCTGCATGATGACTCAGCACATGGTGAACATCTCCATGAGGAGACAGCACATGGTGAACATCTGCATGATGACTCAGCACATGGTGAACATCTCCATGAGGAGAGAGAAGTGAGGATCTGGACAGTTTATAACTGACCGTCCTCTACAGAAGCTGCTGCTTGATTTGACAAGCATGGCACATGTCAGCTTCTTCATGTGAAGAGGTCGGTGTGCACCGCCTTCTTCATGTGACGAAGTCATTCATTCATTCATTCAACCTTTATTTAGTCAGGTAAATCTCATTGAGCCTCGAGGGCTCATTTACAAAAGCGACCTGCTACAAACTAAAGAATGATGAACAGCAATGGTAGAATTTCCTTAAACAACAAACAGAAAAAAAAAAGAAAAAAAAAAACGTAGGAGAGAAATAGAAAGTGAAATGCAAAGTATCAAAACTAGCAAAACACCACAAGGTAGATGTACAAAATCAAAAACAGGAACATATCTGCAATGGTTTTTGCCAGGTTTCCAAAAGATTTTTAAAACCATTTAGAGAGGTCAGGGCCGAGAGCTTCAGATCTTTTTGTAAGATATTCCATGAAGCAGGAGCAGAGTTAGCCTGGTTGATACCAGACCCATGTCCTTCACTTCGCTTTGGACTAGGGTCTGGCATCTCTGCCATAGACAACGATTTCTCCTGGAGATTTTTGAATGGACCAATCAGAGAACAGGAGGCAGAGTTTTGTTAGTTTAGCCTGGCGAGGTCCAGGCTATCAGATAAATTGCTCAGAAACCACTCGGTGGATATTTTTTCTGCCACCAGTGTGTAATTATATGTCTTTAATTTACTGACTGTTGGCCTAGATGAAACATTTGAGATAAAATTCGATTTTTTATCATTTATTTTCGTAGCGCACCCGAGGCTGTTTGGAAAATATCAAACCGAAACTATTTAATATCCAGCAGATTTGACCATTTCGTGAATTGATTTAGGAACTGTTAAGCTCAGGAACACTTCTGATATAACGTCAGCTATGAACTATATTTTTTCTCAGCAGAGAAATAATAGTTTTTTACCTTGTTTTGATGAAAATTCGTTCGTGGCGGCAGCCATTTTGAATGACGACGTCAGTCGACATCGTTCAAAACTCCGCCTTCTGCTCTCTGATTGCTCAGGAACACTTCTGATATAACGTCAGCTATGAAATCTATTTTTTCTCAGCAGAGAAATAATAGTTTTTTACCTTGTTTTATTGAAAATTCCTTCGTGGCGGCAGCCATTTTGAATGACGACGTCAGTCGACGTCGTTCAAAACTCCGCCTTCTGTTCTCTGATTGGTCCGGTCAAAACCTACCGGAGACATCCTTGTGGATGGGAGAAATGCCAGACCCAGCAGTGAAGGGAAATGAGAATTGAGCGGAGCTGCGTAGGAATGGCGAGGGCCAGGCTAGAGCAGAGTAGGAGAAAGCCCTTTTTCCAAGTTCAGTCCTCACTGACGGAACACTGCAGGTGATGATGATGTCAGTCAGTGTGCACCTCCTTCACTCTGGTTTCCAGCAGAACATGTCAAAGTTCAGGAGAGCAGATCCACAGCTCTGCCTCACATTCTGCTCACTGCCCTGTGCTCTAATGCCTCATCCTCACCTAAAGCATATTGCGCTTCCAAAAATCTCCAAATGCACTGTACTGGCTGCTTGTCAACAGATGACTGTCCTCATCTAACGCGTCTGCAGTGGGAGGAGGAGCGTGTTGGTCCTCTTCCGCTCCGGTGTTTGTTTATTTCCGGTCTCAGAAAAATGGCAGACGCAATACGAAGAATTGCCTTGTTGTACTTAATCTACAAAGCAGCAACACGCAGACGCCGTGCACAACGACGATTCTGGATTCACCCCACATGAGAGGCGTCATGAATTCAGTGAATTTCACCATCTGATGATCCAAGAGCTGCGCGCAGACGAGGAGCGCTTTCAGCTGTACTTCCGTGTCACCCGCGCCCAGTTTGACGACCTGCTGTAAGTTTCTCCTTCATGTTTACCGCGGGATTTTTTTCATCTGTTAAACGTTTCGCACGGTGCCCACCTAATTCCGTCCCGTCGTCGTGGCGTGATCACATGGCAGAGTCTCTCCTGATTGGTCCTGATTGTTTGCTGCTGAGCAGCGAGCTGAATCTAGCTGTGGAAGCACGGAATGGCGTGCTTCCACAGCAAGGCATCCGAGCAGCACAGTCGCTGCTCGGATGCGATGCTGGAGTAGAAAACAGCTGCTGCTCACTTTCGCGCTGCTTGCATGCTGTGGATGCGCCGCGACACGACCCGCTGCTCCAAGATTCGCGTCCCCATAGACTTCAATGTAAAATGGCTGTTTCGGCTGCGCGAGATGCGTGCGGTGGGGAAGTAGCATAATGGTGCATCCACACCGAATGGCTTTTCAACTGCAGGAGCGTCCAGTTTACATGCAAAGTCAATGGGGGACGCGCCTCCAGGCGCATCTTGGCGTCGGGCGTCACGTCACGTGCGTGTTGAGCGTTTTGGAAGTGGCATTTGAGCGTTTTCCGTGCACGTGAACCCGCGGCAGCCTCCAAAGCACGCCTTGAAAATGTTGATGATTTCGCCGTTCAAACTCGTGAACGCGTGTGTCAACCAATCAGGGAGAGTCGGGGGGAGGAGAGAGGGGGAGAGTCCGCTATGTGACGCGGAAACGAGGGGACGGGTATTGCGCAACTGTGTGACGTATTGTTTGTGAGACACGGAAATAACCCGCAAAGTCGTGTTCAAGTATGGAGGAGAAATAAAAAGGACCTTGCCTGGCGGAGTGCCAATGAGGAAGTCAGGATATCGGGTAAGTTTTGAATTGTGAACTTTTCACGTTTAGCAAGTAGCTCTTCTAGCTCCCCCCCCCGACGCCGCCACGACGCCGCTCACATTCCAGTCTGGACACCACTGGGTCCAGTGCGTCCACCTTGAGGCGTTTCGCGCTTTTTTGCCGTTGAAAAGCCGTTCGGTGTGGATGCACCATAACACAGATGACAGCTCAGCAGTGTCCATGCTTAAAGTCCATGACCCACCATGTTTTCAAATTGCATCGCCATTAATATTTATTAGTTTATTTAAAAATAATACAGGAGCGTTTATTTATATTGTAGAGAAATAACGCTAAATGTGTTATTTCATGATTTATAGCAGATTTTAGCAGAAGCTCCGGGAAGATCTGCCCCTCTCCAAATATGGGCATTCACATCACTAAAGATTCCGCCTTGGAGTTACAGGCGGAGTTATAATAAGCCTTCATCAACTTCCATGACCGCTGCTCTAAGAGAGAAAAAAAAGAGAAGCGGTCGCTCACTGATGTCTGTCATATTCTGAGCAGCATCCACGTAGACATACTACCGTATTTTCCGGTGTATAGGTCGCACCTTTTTACGTTTTTTTTTTTCAAGGCCTGCGACCTATACACCAGTGCGACCTATATATGGCTTGTTATCACTTTCGGCAAAACAAATTTTTAAATCCATCTCATTTCACAATTACCGTAGTTTAATTCGCTTGATCGCGACAAATTCATTAATTTCCGCATCGGCTTTTTATTCTCTCCCCTGACCAGACAGGTCGGGATACAGAAAGGCAGCCGCGGCGCGGAGCTCTGAGCGCGCGTGCTCCCCCGTGCTCTCCCGTGCTTCCCCGTGCTCCAGCAACAAGGCTGGGACAGAACCGAGCCCCGGCACGAACTTCAAAGCTGACGCAGCGGAACGGGGAGCCAGGGAGAAGACGGGAGAAGCCGCGCGGCTCGCTCCTCTCTGGGCAGAGGAGAGGAGAGCAGCCAGCAACAGTCGCAGCGGTGTTATATCTTATTAAAAAGGTCTATAAAATAAATAAAAAATAAAAACAGACCACTGGTCCAGCTGTACACAAAAATGCACCAGGAAATATGCAGTTTTACTCTCACTCTCATAAACCTCCATGGAAACTCATCCCTTCCTTCTGGGTGGAGACGTGACAAAAGTCACTCCACACTTCGACACTTTTCGGCCGCGTTTCCGGATTCATTCGGGACTCGTTTTTTTTTTATTTATTTTTTTTAACCCTCGCCTGGCCCAAATGCAAAAATGAAAATAGACGAAATATTCTACTACAGTAATAGTTCAATAAGGGGCCAAGATGGTGTAGTGGCAGAGAATCGGACTTGTTATCCGAAGGACCCAGGTTCGAACCCCGGCCACGGCACACACCTTGGGGTGTCTATGAGTGCACATCTATTTCCCCAGCTCCCCGAGCGCTGACTACGGCTGCTCACTGCACCACCTGGTGGTGGTTGGGTTAAATGCAGAGACCAATTTCGTCTGTCAAGTATGGGAAACATACGCATGTGACAAATTATTAATTATTTATTATTATATGGTGAATTGTTACTGTCATGGTGGGTGTTGTCCTTTAAAGAAGTTGGTCAGTGGAAGTGTGTGTGTGTGTGTGTGTGTGGGGCGGGGGTCTACTATCAGCTGGGAGGCAGCTGGATGTTTCATCAAGCAGCTTACAATGTAATGAGAAAAGAACAGTGAAATTGTTACTGCTGTACCAAATACACTGAATATATTACATATATCTGAGGAGTGTGAGCGCCTGTGTGTGTGTGTGTGTGTCCTTGTTTATGTTACTTTGTGAGGCCCATTTTTCTGAGTTATACCTAATTGTGAGGACCAACTTCTTCTTATGGGGCCCAAAGCCCGGGCCCCATAAGAAGAAGTTCCGTTGGTGGGTTAGGGGTTAGGTTTAGGACTAAGGTGTGAATTGAGGATGTGTTAAGTTTAGGGTAAGGGTTAGGGTATAGAAATGAATGAAAATTTAATGGAAGTCAATGCAATGGCCTTACAAAGATAGAAAAACAAACCTGTGTGTGTGTGTGTGTGTGTTTCATTGGTATGCATTGACATGTAAAGTGAAGTGATGTGCTCTTCACATGCAGCAGAGCGTCACCAGACGTGCCATCAAACCTTCAAACGTGATTTTAAAACACTTTTCCTGCATCAGTTTGTAACAAAGTGTTTTACACCAGAACCAAAGTAACATCAAGACTCTGAACAAGGAAAGATCTGAGTTAAATAAATGTTCATTAAAACTTATGTTGTTTTCCTAAAATACTTTGTAATATAAATGTAACTGAGATGGAGTAAAATGAGTAAATAAAAAACATTCAGTTATTGAAGTGATTCAAAGCAAAGATCAAATGAACTGATGACTTCTGCAGATGTGCCAAACGTGCACAGCTGGTCTGGAGTGAGAAGACCTGGAGGAACCTGAAGGTCCAACAGAACCAAGACCATCCAGAACATCTTCAAGCAGAAGAATCCTACAATGTAAAGTGCAGGAGCAGCTTCTCCAGAGACTGGAGGAACATTTCAAACCAGAGTGATCATCATCTGAAGACTAACTGCTCCCTCACCAGAGCTTCTGACAGAACACAGCCTCATCTGCTCAAGCTTTGCTCATGTTGTAATCAGATTACATCATGTGTAAATGATCATCCCTCATCTGACACAAGTCCTCAGCAGGACCTGCAGTCGGGTCAGAACTGGTCCTGAGCACATCTCATGATCCAGTCCTTCATTTAAGGAGTTCAATTCTGATGTTTAATCCCAACATAAATGTCTGACGCTGCATCCTCTCCTGTCATGGATGTAACACACGTGTGCTCCCCAACACGTCTCAGGTGGTTCCTGCCTGTTGTAGGCAGAACCTCGTGTTGGAAAGTGGGAACCCTTTTAGAACTTGTTCTTACCGTTGAAGCCTGTGAAGTTCCCCCAGTGGAGCAGAGAGCTGTTGGAGAGCAGGTCGGTGGCGTTGGGCGGGTTGTGGACGGTGTCGGTGAACAGGTTCATCTGCAGCAGCGTCTTGATGAGGTAGCGCAGCATCTCGGCTCCCACAGGCCCTTCCTGTCAAGATGCTCAACTCTCCTCCACTTCTCTGCTTCCTGTTCAGGAACTTGATGAAATGTCTTTTAAAAGAAAACCACTCGTAATGGAGAAGTGAAATAAAGTCAATGAAACTGTGCAGATGAATTCAGTATCTGACAGCCTGACAGGGTGGTGGGCTGTCGTGCTGTGACCCCCCCTGACCCCCAGCTTTGAATTGTTGCTTCCTCCTCGTTTCTTTTGTTCCAGCATGAAATAACTTCACATGCCGTCACAACAATCAGCGCCTCTCCTCTGTGGAACAATCCAGTGATGTGATGATGAGCCTCTCCTCCGCTTGTTCTCCACTCTGCAACCCCTCCCTCTGACTCCTCCTGGGTCCCTCCCTCTCTCCATCCCTGACTCCCCTGTTCTCTCTCTCTCTCTCTCTCTGTTTGTGAGGACTCCCAGGGGGGCTGGGTGTCCAGAGAGCAGCTGCTGTTGGCAATAAATGTTTAATTATTGGATTAATAATCATCCCAGGAGGCATTCAGTCTCTATCTATCTATCTATCTATCTATCTATCTATCTATCTATCTATCTATCTATCTATCTATCTATCTATCTATCTATCTATCTATCTATCTATCTATCTATCTATCTATCTATCTATCTATCTATCTATCTATCTATCTATCTATCTATCTATCTATCTATCTATCTATCTATCTATCTATCTATCTATCTATCTATCTATCTATCTATCTATCTATCTATCTATCTATCTATCTATCTATCTATCTATCTATCTATCTATCTATCTATCTATCTATTTATCCATCCATCTATCTATCTATCTATCTATCTATTTATCCATCCATCTATCTATCTATCTATTTATCTATCATAAAGTTGTCATAGTGGAGAACATGTAAAAGCAATTTATAGATTACTATAAAGTTATTTTGATGAAATATTATTGTGTGAATTCTTATTAAAGACCGTGTAAAGTGAATTTCAACATTTTCTTAAATAAACATTATAAATGTGATAATTGTAATCTTGTAAATGAGTAAAAAGTCTCAAAATTGTAGCTCAATTAATTTTGGAGTTATAGAGCAAACTGTGTATAAACATATTTCTGGTTCAGGATTTTTTAGGCGTGTTTTAAACGTGACCGCGTTTCGTCACGCGGTCCTCATTAGTAGAGCCCCCACCCCCTGCAGCTCCGGCCGTATAAATTCGCCTCGGTGGAGCCGTTCACTCGCGAATCGCAGACAGCATCAGATAGCAATAGCATAGATATTTTGTTCATTGTTAGCTAGCTAATCAATTATGCCTCGTTCGTGCATCTTCCCTGGATGTCGCAATGGTCAGGGCACCCGTACAAATCATAACATGTTTTTATACTGCGTCGTTTTATGCTGAGTATCTGTAATGCCTGGTTGGGACAATGGTTAGAGCGCTTGCCTTCCGTCCCAAAGCCCACGGGTTCAAATCCCGCATGGTGCAACTCTTTTTTTTTTTTTTTTTTTTAATTCATTCCAGATTAAAAACACACAAGAAAACTATTTACAAAAACAGCGTAACTCTTGGAAAAAGTAGCTGCTGTTACAGACAGAACTCGGATAAAAACAGAGCAGGTTTACTGGCTCTGCTGTCTGCCTCAGTGCCTCTCCACTGTGGGACACGAGCAGGACCAGCGCAGCTGCCTGAAACCACGCCCACGCACTGACACGCCCCTAGCGTTCCAGACCAAGAGAAAATAAGGTTTTTTCATGATTTTTGAGACTTAATTTTATAAGGTAAACAATGTTTTTAATCAGTCAGATTTAAATGGGTGATTAATAACACATATTTATGCCATGTGACAAACTAAAAACACACATTTAATTTCACTTTACACGGTCTTTAAGCATTCACTATATGTTTCATAGAAAAATATAGCTGTGTATCATCAGCATAACAATGAAAATGTATCTCATGCTGTTTAACTTTATCTAATGGAAGCATACATGAGGTAAAGAGTATTGTTCCAAGCACTGAACCTTGAGGAATTCCATGACTAACTTTGGTGTATGAAGAAGATTCCTTATCTAAAACTGGAATGTGTCTAATAAGTATGATTTAAACCATTTTCAATGAACAGAAGTAATTATAGATGTATCTAGTACACTAGGGGTTAAACGACTACATATGTTTAAAAGTCAACTTTAACATGATATAAGTCGAGTCGACTTTGACTAGTTGATGGCGACATAGGAACTCCAGACGCTATATCATATTTACAAAAAAAGTCATTGTTATTTACAAAAAAGAAAGAAAAGAAAAAAGAACAAAACATAGGGCATATATTCATGCTCCTACCATTTATCATACTGCAAATAAGTCCAAGCAAAACTATTATCAAGCTGCAATTTTTTATTTATTGAATTTTATTGAATCCACCACGTGGATTGGGGGGAATAGGGTTGGGAACAGCGGGGGGAGGGGGTTGCAACTAGTCAATGTGAAATATAAAAAACTTGAAAGATGACATTAGAATCGACTAGTTGATTAGTCTATTTAACTCCTAATCTAGACCCACAATGCATTGCAAAATACTGTCCTTGAGCATGAATTAGTAACTGTAAAATGGACAATTTTAATAGTCTTGAGTGTAACTCTTTGATGAGCTGCTGCTGCTATTATGCTTGTAAATGATCATATAATTCATAATAAACATGTCAAAGCCAGCGGTGGTACAAAGGTTTATAAATGAGCTTTTGTCCAAAGTGTTGAGAACTTTTCTTTGGTACAGTCCACTTTGCTCTTAGCTGTTGAGCTAGTCACAGCTCATTGGTCCTGCCAGAATTAAACTGACGTCATTCAAGAAACTTTTTGTCAGTAAGATATGTTTGAATATGCAAAACACCTGACATTAACATGGTCAAAGTCTTTTTTATCCATGAATTTGTTTAAGATACAACCAGTAATGTATTGTAATGCTGTTCAGACTGTTTTTGGCAGCCGTGTGTATTAAACAGATTGTATGATATCATATATATTTAATCATGCTCACACTCACTACAGTCTTAATGTGTTGCCTACAAATCAGCATTGACATGCACAAATCACATGGCAGTGTCTTCACATGCATCGTCTGGACCTCCTGCAGACATCCTCCAAGTGATTATTAACAATACCCTTGCCCCATTAGGACCTTGTTCTCCTGCTCCATCACTGTGTCAATGTGAGCCTTTCGGCCTTCAAAGTTACCATGAAGACGCTTCAACCACAGCCTAATTTGAGGATTTTTCTAGTCACACCTCATTTTGTGAGGTTTTTAATTCATGGGGCATCTGTGCCAGCTGCATCAACACACATGGAGGTAATGAGTGGACAGTATGAGGACGGCACGTTGGCAGAGTGAACGATAACCACTGACATGCTGAATTATGTGTGAGTCAATGCTGGTCCATCCAGTGAGGCTGTATTCAGAGGTTCAGAGGATCTGGTTCGCTTCTGAGATGCTAACTGAAATCATTACATTTTTATTGAATTTCTATCTTCATCCATCCATCATATTTTACCTGCTTCTTCCATTTTGGGTCATGGGGGTCACCGGTGCCCATGTCCAGCAATCAGTGTGTGAAGGGCGGGGGACACCCTGGACATGTCTCCAGTCCATCACAGGGACACAAAGAGACAAACAACCATTCACTCTCTCACTCACAGTTACCATCAGTCTAACATGCATGTTTTTGGCCTGTGGGAGGAAACAGGAGTATCTGGAGAAAGCCCACTCATGCACGGAGAGAACATGCACACTCCACCCAGAAAGGTTTCAGGTTGGGATTTGATCCAACGTCCTTCTCACTGAGATGGTGCAGATTTACCAACTGAGCCACTATGCTACATTTTATCAGCTATTCTTTAAAAAAATACAGGTTTATTTCATGTTTTTGCAGCTCCCTTCTGCAGGGAAGGTGAGAAAACTTGCATGGTAGATTTGGAAGTTGTTTTACGCCAGATGCCTTTCTTGACACATCTGGAATTCAAAGCCTCAGCCTCAGGATTACAAAACTGAAGACCTGATCATTTTAGCAATACCTATTTTAAAAACAGTTTTAATCTAAAAGTTGGCAGGTGTTTTAGGAAGCACAGCCATAAGCCTTTTCCAGACTCACAAATCACACATTGATTTAATAAAATAAAAATCTGCTCCACTGCTCTAAGATTCAGCAGCACGGCTCCTTCTGGATCTAAGCTTTGACAATCACTCAGCCTCTGTTGCATTCACACAGTGTTTTCTAGAAAGTGCCTTTTTTTTTTTTTTACATACAAGCAAATCTAGAAGTTGACCCTAGCAAAATGACTGAAAACCAGACTGCTGAACAACGTTGCC
>JBBPBX010022500.1:12035-33662 GCA_038048925.1 Garcialebias charrua
ACACACACACACACACACATATGTGTGTGCGTGTGTGTGTGCGTGCGTGTGTGTGTTTGTGTGTGTGTGTGTGTGTGTGTGGGTGGGTGGGTATATATGCATTTTCGTTTTACAGGCACGTAGATGTTTAACAACCTGTTCAAATACACCAAAATGTAGGAAATCCCATCTACTTAAAAAACAATAAAAAATATAAATTCTGTAGGAGGACCCCCAGACCGCCCGCTATTTGTGTTCCAGAATTGATCAGTTTACAAATTCAGCCCCGTTACCTGGTATGACTACTGCTGTTTCATTGTGTTCTGTTTAATGTAAAGAGTTTTATGTGATAATTTGAACAAGTGTCAATACATTTATTATGTTCATTGTGTGAATAGTTAAAGTTTTAAAGTGGTTTTTGACACTGTTAATTTTCTCAAACTGTAATTTTGGAAGTTGAAACTAAAAACTTAGTTAATTAAGTGTGTATTGGATAAAAATATCCCATGTTTTTTAGAAAAAAATGTATTAACAGTATTAAAGAACGGGCCTTAAGTATTTCTGTTACACAAACATATCCATTGGATTAAAAAGACGAGTGGAAGAAAATTATTTAATAAACATGAGAGTTAGAAGGGTGTCCCTGAAACTTTTTCACCCCTGTAAGGGGTCCCTGAACCCAAAAAGTTTGAGAACTCCTACTTTAGGAAACCTTGAACATCCAAACTGTCCATAGTGCTTGAATATTGCTTAGAAAAGCTGTTTGATTTTTGTTTAAAAATAAATAAATAATAATAATTAATTAATTAATGCTTTTTAGATTTTTTTACTGGAACGTGCCTCTGCATTGTGACCTTCTGAATTAACATGGGGAGGATATGTGTCTGAGGCGTGAAATCAAATTTCATGCAGATGAATCAAACAGAAGGTCAAGCGGGTGACAAACTGTTTCCTCTTACATTTTAATGTTAATGAGGAAATGGGTGCAGATTGGTCAATGAAGTCGTCATCATGTTGAATGGAGGACTTTAAAAGTCTAGTCTTTAGTCTTTCTACAGCTCCCCTAACAAGACAATGGCCCTCATTCATGAAACTGTTCGTATTCTTATCCTACGTTTCTCCTACTGTTGTTCTTACGAAGCGTTCGTAAGAACATGCCACGTCAGATTCAACAAAGTCTTCTATCATGAAGAAACGTGTGTAAATGGCTTGCGTAAACATGATGAATTCCACCTGTTCTAATCAGCTGCGCGTGCCCGCGGAAATGTCATTTACATAAATTCCACCCCTCAAAACACCATATAAGGCCACGCTTCCTGCCTCAGACAGCAGGAAGTGTCCATTCATTCAAACTCAAGAAGTAAAAAGAAGAACTTTACGCTCTGAGTTCTGCTCTCAGTCGCGCACTGCTACCCCCCCCCCCGCAAGTGTCGGATGTGTTTTTGAACAGAAGCATTTTAAAGTGTCTCGAAACTACAGTTCACTTCATATTAATATAGTGCATGTTCTCCCGTGGGTCGTACAGTATCAGAAATCAAGAATAAATGGTTTGATCTGAAAATGGCTTCAAAGAAACGTCTCGCCGCAGCACGGACAGGAGGTGGTGTCAGCAGGTGGTCAAGGATTGTTGTGCCGACATGACAGCAGGAGGAGGTGATAGCGGGAGGTGCGCAGGACCCGTGCCGACATGACAGGGGGAGGAGGTGGTCGCGCCGTGAGTGGCACGGCTTGGAGGTGGTCGCGCAGAGAGTGGCACGGCTTGGAGGTGGTCGCGCAGAGCGTGGCACGGCTTGGAGGTGGTCGCGCTGAGCGTGGCACGGCTGGAGGTGGTCGCGCTGAGCGTGGCACGGCTGGAGGTGGTCGCGCTGAGCGTGGCACGGCTGGAGGTGGTCGCGCTGAGCGTGGCACGGCTGGAGGTGGTCGCGCTGAGCGTGGCACGGCTGGAGGTGGTCGCGCTGAGCGTGGCACGGCTGGAGGTGGTCGCGCTGAGCGTGGCACGGCTGGAGGTGGTCGCGCTGAGCGTGGCACGGCTGGAGGTGGTCGCGCTGAGCGTGGCACGGCTGGAGGTGGTCGCGCCGAGGGTGGCGCATGGCGTGGTGGTGCGTGATTTTTATTAACCCCGGGGCACGGGCGCCCACGCGCAGGTGGCGCGGTGGTGGACGAGGGGCGGGGGTGCGGGGGGGGGTTTGAAGCCGCTTCATTTTAATTTAACCAATATGTGTCGTTGCATTTAATTGTTTTTATACTCAAAATATTCTCTAAATAACGAAATATGAGGTTATTAGTGGAGAAAAGGCGTCTGGATGACAGCAGACTACTGTTCGTAAAATATACGACAGGTCTGGACCACACGTAGATTTTGTTCGTATCTGAAAAAAATCTTAGGATACGAAAATATTGTTGGATGCCATAAATGATCCTAAATCACTCGTAAGCACAGTTTAAGCACAAATCTGTGCGTACGAACGGTTCATGAATGAGGGCCATTGCTTTTAGCAGCATCATGTGAAACCATCATCAGAAACCTCTTACCATCTGACTTCCTGTACATTTTCAAAATAGACCTTTCCACATGTCTACAGACAACAATGAAACTTGTGGGCACTCCTGCGGGTTATATGAATCATTAAAACAGCAGAAAGGCAAAAAAGAAGCATTTGAAGTGTACCTCAGTGTTTGTGTTGTAACATAACATCAATTTTTTTCAGCAGTCGCTCTCTTGCAAGGCGGAGGCCACTTCTTCCCCTCCCTCTCCTGTTCTCCTTCTGTTTTTTTCTCTCTGTGTATCGGAGCTCTTATTTTACACATCTTCCAAAACGAAAACTACTGTCATGGATCTGGTCAGCTGGACTTTCAACGCAATCAACAAAATCTTTTCAACAAAGTGACAGGGTTCTGGAGAGCCCACTGCCCCCCTGAGACTCACACGGCAGGATACGTCATGGATCTTGGGAGCTGCTGTGTCTTTCTGTTTTGTCTCAGGAGAATGCCAAAGATGTTTATATAATTTTATTCATGATAGCAGGGTGTTTTACCATGGTGTGGATAGAAAGAAAAATGGTGGTCCTGAAGGAGGAGTTGGCAAATAATGTAGTAGAGGTGAAGAGAGTGTCAGATAGGGTTGTTAGAATAAGCTCTATGTGAAGCAGTGAGAGGAGGAGCACTAGACGTCCATTTCAGAAGGTTTATTTTACCTCATATAAAGTACAAGACCACAAGTCCTGGTCCATTGTCACCTTACCATGCGGTGATACGTAATACGTGATACGTGCCGAGTGCAGTGTTGCCAGATAGAGCCCTGGTTTTCCAGCACAAAAATATGTTAAAAACGGCCCAAAACCCACCCAATCAATATATTGTTATATTTACTGTTTTAATATGAACTCACATTAGACAAGTTAATTTAACACTATGTGGCAAAATGCAACAATCCAACAGAATCTGCCCAGAGTGCTCTGCGTAAATGACCAACTTAAACACAGGCAGACCGGGAGTGGAGCGCGCCTCAAGCTGCGTTCATGGACCGTTCAGAAAGTGTCACGTGACACATCACATACAACATCCTGATGGTGTGCAATAATCCAAGCAGGAAAAAAAAAGTTAAATTAGTTCCTCTGGATAGGTTAAAAAAATTGTAGAAATGTTTCCTCTTGGAAAGGATGTGCAGCAGGTTAGGCTTAATAATAATAATAATAATAATAATAATAATAATAATAATAATAATAATAATAATAATAATAATAATAACTTTTATTTATAACGCACTTTACATTAAACAAATCTCAAAGTGCTATTAAAGATAGGAATGGCAATGTTCTAACAAGTGAGGAGAGTGTGATGGGAAGATGGAAGAATTACTTTGAGGAGCTAATGAATGAAGAGAATGAAAGAGAAAGAAGAGTAGAGGTCATAGAAACTGTGGACCAGGAAGTGGGAAAGATTAGTGAGGGTGAAGTCCGGAAAGCTCTGAAAAGAATGAAGAAGGGGAAGGCAGTAGGACCTGATGACATACCAGTGGAGGTTTGGAAATGTCTTGGAGAGATGGCAGTGAGGTTTTTGACTCAAATATTTAATGGAATATTTGAGGGTGAGAAAATGCCTGAAGAATGGAGAAGAAGTGTGCTGGTTCCCATTTTTAAGAACAAGGGTGATGTACAGAGTTGTAGCAACTACAGGGGAATTAAGTTGATGAGCCACACAATGAAGATCTGGGAGAGAGTTGTGGAAGGAAGGCTTAGACAAGAGGTGACTATCTGTGAGCAGCAGTATGGTTTCATGCCAAGAAAGAGCACCACAGATGCATCTTTGCTTTGAGGATGTTGATAGAGAAGTACAGAGAGGGTCAGAAAGAACTCCATTGTGTTTGTGGATTATTTAGAAAAAGCATACCTCAGGCTACTGATTTGCTTTCCATATAGTAATTACTAACAATATGTACCTATTCTAAATGTTTTGGGTCGTTCCTCATCACAAGAGCTCCTTCTGTATTTGTTGTGTTGCCTGCCAGCAGTCTGAGAATGAGTTCTCTTCCTCTGAATGTCAGCTGAGATGACATGTGGTTAACGTCTGCCGTGTCCTGAGCCCTGAGACAAACTGAGCACCTGCAGTCAGACAGGCGTCAAAAAGGAAGCCATGTGCCACCACACCGCATGATACCAGGGTTGGACATCTGTGCCCGGGCCTGGTGGGGTGCCCTTCTAGGTTCTTCTGCTGCAGCTCACCCCCTTGGGAACCTCTGAGCTTTGCCAGACAGCTGGATGTCTTTCCAACCCCTGACACCCAGCTGGATAATGGAAGATAGGCAGCCAGCCAAATCCAGTATTCCAGCTAGACTAGCGATGTAAGTTACCCCCAACCCCCAGTAACAACTACAATCAGAAAATGAGGTGGCAGTAAATGCAAAATTTTACTCATTTATTTACATTGTGGCAGTAAACTTTGTGTACCGTTGACCTGGACTGGCAGGGTCCATCATTAGAGCTGGGTACTATGCCAAAGTGCCATAATTGATGTTGTCCTGTACGTTTAGCAAGCTGGCCAGGAGAAAAAGCCCTCAATGGCAGTGCAGCTGTCTCCCTCTGGGGTGCTGTGTCAAATCATGCTTTTCACAAACAGGCTCTCCAGGAAACCCTGCTGATGATGTCCTTATTTCCTTCAATTGCCTCATAACTTCAAAGCCAGCTTCAAAGCATTTGACAGCCTGCAGGACATCAGACAGAGCAGCTCAGACCCAGGACACCTAACACCTTTAAGAGCAGGAGAAGTCTTTTTGTCTCAATCTAAATCAGGCTCTGCTCATCAGCAGTCAGATAGCGCGCTGCATGACTGGGAATGACGAAGGCAATATGCTTTCGTCTGGGGATTATCTGGTCTCAAGGGCCCTGAAGTTGCACACAGGGCCATGAAACAAGGAATTTAAACAAAGCACTGATGACACCTAACACTGGGGCTGGTTAAACCTTCAACAAACTCTGGGTAATTGCACAACAAAAGTCCAATTAGCCACAGCCTCATGGACATTAGGAATGAAAATGTGGACTCGTCATTTAGCCTACATTTGCATCTCATAATTTCCATTGCCATCTTTCAAACCAATTTTTATCCTGCTTCTATTTTAATACATGAATTCAGATAAATGCAAAACAATCATTTAAATATGCATTAGTATTATAAGTGGAGCCCACATCTCTGTAGGTGGTAATTTTTGCAGATCTGGACTACGGCTGCTCCCATTGGGCTGGATTTAATCGGGTTTCTCATAAGGTTGTTGCTATTGGAGCTGGATCAAGCCCCATCCACACAGGAACTGCTCTGTGAATATTCTTTTTTTTTATATATATAATTCCTCCTTTGTGATCACACAGTCCTTTTCCACAGCTAGATTCAAATAAATTAAAACTTGTTTTTAGGATTTTTACAATATTTTGTTGCCCACTTCGCCTCATCCTGTTTCACCACTGCAGCTGGCCACGCATGAGTTAATGTGACGGAGTACACTTTAGACACAGTTATGGACCAGTTCTTCTGAGTCAATTGTAGACCTGTTTTCTGTCAGACAGTTGCCATGCGGGTGTCAAAATATTCCTCTTGTGCCCTTCAAAGGTTTGAGACAATGCTCTAATGTTTAAGATTCAAGTAAGACTGTGTGTCTGCAACTCAACAGGAGAAAATGAAGAAGCCCAGTGAACAACACATTCTGTGTGTGATTGTTCACTAACCAGCATCCAGCAGGACCCGCCCAGTGACATGTCAGTGTTGCCTCGTCGTCCTGTGGGCGGTGGTCTTCTTCAAGCACTTCCTGATCCTGAACTTTTGGTGACACTGCAAAACACAAGAAGACCAGACGAGCTTGGTGAGAGATCTTTCAACACTCCAGCCAGCCAGCCAGCCAGCATCTTTACCCACTTCTTCCTTTCAGAGTCATGGAAGTCACTGGTGCCCATACCAGCAGTCACTGTGTAAGAGGGGAGGTACACCCTGGACAGGTCTTCAGTCCGTCACAGGGACACGGAGACAAATGAGACAAACAACCATTCACTCTCTCTCTCTCACACCTAAGGACAATTTAGAGTTACCTATCAGCCTAACATACATGTTTTTAGTCTGTAGGAGGAAACTTGTAAGATAAACGTGCCTCAGTAGCTCAGTGGAAACACGTTGGGTTGCCGTTCTAAACCTTATGGGTTCAATTCCCACATGGTACAACGTTTTTTTAATTGTTATTCATTCCAGATTAAAAAAACACAAGAAAACTATTTACAAAACAACAATAAATAAAACAATACATGAAATGAAAGGAAGCAGAAGAAGAAAATAATCTTATTATATCTGCCCCTTCTCAAACAATTTTTTTCAAACACTTGATTCAAACAACTTATTTTACGTTTGTCTTTTATTGGATTAAAAAAAGGAGTTAATATGCCTGTTAACACATTCTTTTTTATCCAATAAAAGACAAACGTAAAATAAGTTGTTTGAATCAAGTGTTTGAAAATAAAAATTGTTTGAGAAGGGGCAGATATAATAAGATTATTTTCTTCTTCTGCTTCCTTTCATTTCATGTATTGTTTTATTTATTGTTGTTTGGTAAATAGTTTTCTTGTGTTTTTTTAATCTGGAATGAATAAAAAAAAAAAACGTTGTACCATGTGGGAATAGAATCCATAAGGTTTGGAACGGCAACCCAACACATTTCCACTGAGCTACTGAGGTGAATTGCTTTGTCCTGGTCAACTTCTCTTTTAAACGAACCGCCCCTCATATAATCCCTAGATAGGACTCCATAGGCAAAGTGGGCGGTTCGTCCGAACCCCCCTTGCCTACGCCCCTGGGGTACCCAGAGTAAACCCACACATGCACGGAGAGAACACGCTAACTACACCCAGAAAGGCCCCAAGCCGGGATTTGAAATGGTGATCTTCCCGTGGAGAGGCAGAAGCTCTACCAACTGAGCCACTGTGCCACCCATCCTTCAACACTCAGTAACATCAATTCCTGTTTTTAAAATCAGATGGACTAGTCCTTTAATTCACTCCAATCAAAATTGGAAAGGCAATTTTAGCAGAAAAAGAGTAAGGAGGTCTGTGTCTTCATGACTGGTGAAATACAATTTTTTCCATCCATCCATCCATTTTCATCAGCTTATCCGGGGTCGGGTCGCGGGGCAAGCGGATGAAATGGATGGATGGATGGATGGATGGAAAAAATTGTATTTCACCAGTCATGAAGACACAGACCTCCTTACTCTTTTTCTGCTAAAATTGCCTTTCCAATTTTGATTGGAGTGAATTAAAGGACTAGTCCATCTGATGTTAGGGAGGCCCAGACTTCCCTCTCCCCAGCCACTTGGAGCAGCTCCTCTGGGGGAATCCCAAGGCGTTCCCAGGCCAGCCGAGAAACATAGTCCCTCCAGCGTGTCCTGGGTCTTCCTCTGGGTCTCCTCCCGGTGGGACATGCCCGGAACACCTCACCAGGGAGGCGTCCAGGAGGCATCCTAACCAGATGCCCGAGCCACCTCAACTGGCTCCTCTCGATGTGGAGAAGCAGCGGCTCTACTCCGAGTCCCTCCCGGATGACTGAGCTTCTCACCCTATCTCTAAGGGAGAGTCCAGCCACCCTGCGGAGAAAACTCATTTCAGCCGCTTGTATCCGAGATCTCGTTCTTTCGGTCATAACCCAAAACTCATGACCATAGATGTCAATGTCAATGTCAATTTTATTTATATAGCACATAAAAACAACCGAAGTCGACCAAAGTGCTTTACAGTAAAAATAAAATAAAAACAGAGTAAAATGCATCTAGTGCCACTAAACATAATAAAGCTATCAGTAAATGCAACAACAATAAAATCTGCTCAAAATTTGATCTCACATTCTGCGAGGATCAAATGCCAAGTAAAAGAGATGAGTCTTAAGTGAAGATTTAAAAGTGTCAACAGTCTGAGCGCTCTTTACTTTCTCAGGTAAACTGTTCCACAGTTTTGGAGCAGCAACCGCAAAAGCCCGATCACCTCTGGATTTCATTTTGGATCTGGGGACATCTAAGAGAAACTGGTTGGTAGACCGGAGTGCTCTTACAGGAGTGTAGATATTAATAAGATCACATAAATATGATGGGGCCAGACCTTTTAAGATTTTAAAAACAAGCAATAAAATCTTAAAATCAATTCGATAGCAGACAGGGAGCCAGTGAAGGGATGCCAGGACAGGGGTTATGTGTTCATATTTTTTAGTTGAAGTTAAAAGACGAGCTGCTGCGTTCTGGACAGATTGTAAACGATGCAAAGATGATTTGTCTAAACCAACATACAGTGAATTACAATAGTCCAAGCGAGAAGTAATAAAAGCGTGAATCACCTTTTCAAGGTCTCTGAAAGAGAGACAAGACTTCACCTTGGCAATGAGTCTTAGCTGGAAGAAACCGGATTTAACTACAGCATTTATCTGTTTGTCTAACTTAAAAGCACTATCAAAAATAACTCCCAGATTCCTGACATTGGAGTGGCTGTATGAAGCCAAGGGGCCAAGAACATTTAGGGTGTTACATTTGCCAAAGCTGATGGCTTCCGTTTTATTTTCATTTAGATTTAGAAAATTAAGTTTTAACCAGATTTTAATGTCATTCAGACAGTCCAGGAGTGAATCCAGTGGAGTGACTCTGTCTGACTCAATCGGAAGATATAACTGTGTATCATCAGCAAAGCAGTGAAAAGGAATGTTGTGTTTTCTAAAAATGGACCCCAAAGGCAACATGTACAAATTAAAAAGCAGTGGACCTAAAATAGACCCTTGAGGGACTCCACAGATCAAAGGAGCTGGAGATGAAGAACAGTTCCCTAAATGAACAGAAAAACTTCTGTCAGTCAGGTAGGATCTAAACCAGGATAAAACTGTGCCTTTGATACCGACCACGTGTTCCAGTCGTGACAACAAGATGTTGTGGTCCACAGTATCAAAGGCAGCAGAAAGGTCTAAAAGCACTAAAACAGCAGATCCTCCTGCATCAACAGTTAAAAGAAGGTCATTAAAAACTCTTAAAAGGGCTGTTTCTGTGCTGTGGCCTGATTTAAAACCTGACTGGAATTTTTCACCAATGCTGTTGGCAGTTAGAAACCTCTTAAGTTGATTAAAAACAACTTTCTCTAAAATTTTTGACAGAAAAGGTAGTTTTGAAATGGGTCTATAATTTAAGAGCAGTGCTGAATCGAGGTTCTTCTTCTAGAGGCTGCACAACAGCATGTTTAAAAGAAGCTGGAACACAGCCTGATGTCAGGGACATGTTAATCAGAACGGGTAGATGATCTGATAAAAGACTTCCACAGATTTCCACGGATGATATATTTATCCCATAGGATAGCACGAGATCGAGCGTGTGCCCTTTCTCATGGCGGCTGTGACTGACTGCGTGAGATTAAAAGAGTCAATAGTGTTCATAAAATCTTTGACCAGAGGTCCAGCCTCACTGTCCACGTGCAAATTGAAATCGCCCGTTATTAAAATTTGATCATAACGTAGCATAAGTCCCGTCATAAAATCAGTAAAATCTTTAATAAAATCCTTGATGATGAGGGTGGGAACGTAGATCGATCGGTAAATTGAGAGCTTTGCCTTTTGACTCAGCTCTCTCTTCACCACGACAGACCGGTACAGCGCCCGCTTCACTGCGGACGCTGCACCTATCCGCCTATCGATCTCACGCTCCAGTTTTCCCTCATTCGTGAACAAGACCCCGAGATACTTAAACTCCTCCACTTGGGGCAGGACCTCCTCCCCGACCTGGAGAGGGCATGCTACCCTTTTCCGGCTCAAGACCATGGCCTCGGATTTGGAGGAACTGATCCTCATCCCGGCCGCATCACACTCGGCTGCAAACCGCTCCAGCAAAAGCTGTAGATACAATTTTTTCTGTCTCAGAATTTGTGGGAGGAGAGAACTTTTGTTAGCTTGATTGCTTCCTCGCCGTGCGGTGCACATCAAACGACTAACTTCAAAGAGGCTGCAGATTTGAGGAGAAAATCAATGAGAAGCACCGGTGTCAGTCTGATAAGTGCACATCTACAGCTCACTTGGATTAGTTTTCAGGGGGGTTGTGCATCATTAGAAAGAGCCTTGACTCCATGTTTGTTACATTCAAAAGCTGCTCTGCTGTGAACAGCAAAATTACAATACAATGCTCAAAAATTAACAGCAGTCAAACATACCAAGGTAATCTAACGTGTTAAATGTAAAAAAAAAAAGAAAAAAAGAATCCATTTGTGGCCTTAAAGGGCTTTGTATATATTTTTACATTTGTAGCCAGTGAGCAGTCACTTGTCTTAATGAAAGCTCCGATTCTATAAGCAAGCATGGAGACTTATTACTACTTTACTACTTGCAAGATATTGTTTAAAATTTTCACACTCCTCCAGCAGATTTGAAAAAAAATACACACAAAAAAACACAACAACATACAAATAATAGATTAAAACATGTTGCCAAATTGGGAATAGTGTGCTATTAGTTTTGGTAGTAGTATGTTGTACAACATGAACAAAACGCACATTATGCACCATCAACAATCTATTATATACCATATAGCAAAGGACCAGATAAGCAAAGAACTTATAAACATATCTGACCTTGATTTGTGACCTTGACCTTGAAGCTGGGGTATCATGGAGTATCATTATTGCATGACAGTCATCAGACAGTCATGCAACAGAGTGTCTTCAGTCAGAGGCTTCTTCAGATCCACTGTAAGACAAGAGATCCTTCCTGCTCACAGCCATCAGCATCTAGAACAACTCTTTAATGAAACCAACAACATTTAATTTACCTCTGGGATTAATAAAGTATTTTTGAATTTGAGTATTGACAAGTGTCTGTGACACTCCCATACAGTATATACTGTATTGTATATAAACAGCGCACACAGTATATACTGTTTGTATTGTATATACTGTGTGTACTGCATATAGTTTATGTACTGTATATACTACCGTATATGTACTGTATGTACTGTTTTTACTGTATGTACTCTGTGCCGTGGTGTCCAGTGATCTTTCTCTACACTGAGTTTGAGTAAAATATCCAGAGATCCATGACCCAGAACTCATCATTATAAAGAGAACAGCAAAGCAATGGGGGAGCGGTGGCGCAGAGGTTACAGAAGGCAGCCATGTGACCAGAAGGTCGCCGGTTTGATCTCTTGGACCAACAACATCAAAATGTGGGTGGGAAAGGTAAAACACCACACCTGCCTCCATCCTCATCTGCCCCACTCTGGGCCCTTGAGCAAGGCCCTTAACCTCCCACCATCTGCTCCCCTGGGCACCCTAGCTATCAGCTCTCTGCTCCACACAGAGGGCTGTGGTAGCTCGGTGGTCTGTGGTTGTGTCAGGAAGGAAATCTGGCGTAAAAACAATTGCCAAGTCTTCGTGAAAGTTTGTTCACTGTGGTGACCCCTGAAGAAGGGAGCAGCTGAAAAAAGAAAATTCAATTAAAGCTGCAGTATGTAGCTTTTTTTATGAACATATTTCTTCACTCTGTCACTACCTCCTGACAGACTGATGTTAGCCAGGTAATCTCTGAAAAAAATAAAAAAAAATATTGTCCCCTTGCTTCTCCAGGTGGTAAATAAGCATTTCTAAAAAGAAAAGGTGACCCGCCATTTTCCAGCCAATAAAAACAGAGTTTGTAACCAGCCAATAAAAACAGAGCTTGAATTTGAATCAGCCAATAAAAACAGAGCTTGAATTTGAAATTCAACAGACCACAAGGGGGCAGAGCCACATATGGCTCTGAGGGGGAGGGATCAGAATGCTTTGCCTGTTGAAAATATTTCTAACTGCTGCAGTTCTACAGAAACTGCATACTGAACCTTTAATTTAGAAAAAGAGAATTGCAAAATAAATATTAGCTGGCCATCCATTGGGTAATCTGGGGGAAAAACTTAGTTGTTTGTTCGTTTTAGTGGAGTTAATTTACAAAGTACATGCTTTTGAGTGGTCTATATGTTCAGAACTTTTTGAAAATAAATCATTTTAATTGCCTCATGTTTTACACTTCCCACACAGTTTATACATTAACATAGACATATTGTCAGCTTAGATTATTATAAAAACGAACAACTCACAAATCACTACTGAACTTTATAAAAGAAAGTTAATGGACGCTGAAACTCGGCGCAGTAGGTGTTTTGGGACCCTTCCAAAATCCCCCAGAGATCTTCCAGTTGGGACATATTGACATTCAAGATGGCCGCATGCTTTAACAACTTGACTGTGGTGGTATACAATGGTTACAATATTGATTTTGATACCTTGTTCTTCCCAGAGGGTGGTTCATTTCAAGAACCCAAACAGATGTGTGTACACTTGAAATAAATGGTCTACTGATGTTATGAACACACCTGCCTGTCTTCCATGGACTACTCTTTAAACCATATTGATTCGTGGAGTGCTGAAGCAGAGTAGCCAGCTCTGCCCAGTCAATCCCTGCACATTTGAGACTGATGAACCAGGGTGCAAAACAGGTGGACTCCCCAGGTGCACAAATGTCCTCCAAGCTATTGCACTCCCCCTCGACATAGCAGATCCTAATGAGCCGAGGAGATGGCTTACTTCTGGGCAATAATGAACCACGATGGGAATAATCTCATGGTGTGGAGGGATGTAGGACTGGCGTCTCTTCCTGGCAGTGAATTATGGATTTGAACCATCTGGCCATGCAGGACTCATTGGGTAAAGAAAATGATATGCTTGACAGGCAGCTTTAACAAAGACGTGGCACGAGTGAGGGGCGTGTCTGACATCACAGGCTGAATTACAGCAAGCATGACCGCTCCATTGTGTGGCGTGATGGGTTGGCTTTTCACAGCTGGGGCTGTCCAAATTGTTCTTTTATGTTCTTTTATTGTGCTTTATTGAAGCCAGAGGGGCTTGGAGAATGAATGATTAACAAACATCAGAACGAGGCAGCCACATCGTCAACTTTTCCTTTTTAATTTAGTCCCGTCCGTTCATTTTCAGCACTGAGAGGTTTGCTTGGTTAACTGAGCATCACTGAGCATGTCACAAAACATTAGCTGAGATAAGTGTGTGTGTAGTCCTGTAACCAAACCCTGGTGTTCTAACAGTGTTACCTGCTTTGATTACGTTTCTTAGAATGAAGTTGAAATATTTTGCTGTAAGCTTTTCAACTTCCTTGAAATTTTACATTGAGCATCTTTATGTGGAAACAGTTAACTTACAATATTTCAGGGTGCCAGTTCATTAGCAAGGAAGCACTCTGTGCTAATGCTAAAACAGCTGTCACACTTTAATTCCTTGTTCTGTTTTGTTTGTCTCTGTTTTTTTATTTTTTGCAGTCACGCCACATATTTTATGATACTTTATTCATTCATCAGTTAGAATGTTAAATTCATCAAAGAATATTTAAATATGACTTCAGGTTTTCTACATACTTGGGGCGGCTGTGGCTCAGTGGTTAGAGCAGTCATCCTCCAATCCAAGAGTTGGGGTTTGATTCCACCAGCAGTCACATGCTGAAGTGTCTCTGGGCAACACACTGAACCCCTCATTGCCTCTGATGTGTGTCCATCAGTGTATGAATGTGATAAAGCTCTGATTATTCAGAAATAGTAGAGTGCTGTATGAATGGATAAATGAGAGCACAGATTGTGTTGTAAAGGGCTTTGAGTACCATGATAAGATAGAAAAGCATTAAGGGCAGTCCATTTACTTTTTATACATTTCAAAATATTTCATATTTAAACATTTCCCCAAACAAAGAGATCAAGAGCTCTTTAATTCAATGTTCTCTCTGAAATCTGCTTCAGCATTTTTTTTTCTTCTTTTTTCTTCTTCTTTCGGCTTTATTCCCTGCGTTAGGGGTCACCACAGCGATCTAGTCGCACGAAGATTTGGCAGTTGTTTTTACGCCGGATGCCCTTCCTGACACAACCACAGACCACCGAGCAACCACAGCCCTCTGTGTGGAGTAGAGAGCTGATATCTAGGGTTCCCGGGGGAGCAGATGGTGTGGGTTAAGGGCCTTGCTCAAGGGCCCAGAGTGGGGCAGATGAGGGTGGAGACAGGTGTGACCGCTTCACTTATCCCACCCACATCTTTGATGTTGTCGGTACCGGGGCTTGAACCGGCGATCTTCCGATCACAAGCGCACCTTCTTAACCTCTGCGCCACCGCTCCAAGTATGCTTCAGCATACTTGCTCTATTTTTATCTTCTTTTGCTACTTTTAGCTTTTAGCTACCAGCTGCTATTCATAGCTTTAAGCTAGCATTTTAGTACATTCAACTTTTAGCTAATAATTTACTTTTTTTCAGCTAGTGTTTGTTTGTTTAACTTGTAATTAACCTTTTACTGATTTTAGTCTCTGTGTAACATTTTGCAATTTTTAGCTTTTTGCTACATTTAACTTTGATCTAATGTTTTTATACTTTTAGGTTGTAGCTGTTTTGCTGCTTTTCATTTGCATTTTGCTATTTTTAGCTAATGTTTTGATACTTTTGTATTTGATCTATTGTTTTGCTCCTTTTAGCAAACATTTTGTTTTGCTCTTTTAGATTTACCAACATGTTTCTAGGCTTCTTTTGATCATTTTAGCTGTCTTTCAGCTGTCAGGGTTCATGTTGAAGTTTCAAAGAAAATGCAATTTCCCAAGTTAGTATCCTTTAATTTTTTGTCTTGTACTTTGTATCTTATCATGCAAATTAAATAAGTCATGTAAATTACTTACCAAAGAATGTGGCTCAATTTGACATGCTATGAAAAAATGTGCAGAAAATTGCAATACGGGAAACAATGGAGATCAATGGGGTTTGGGCTAAACACACGGGAAAACATCCTGATGCATGCTCAATAATCCAGGTAGAAAAATCTAACAAAGTTAGGTCAGGTCCTCTGGATGGATGAAAAAAATTGTTTTAATTAAATAAATTAAAAAAATAAACAATTAGTTAAAACGATTAGCCTTTTATCCAAAATACTTTGTCAGTCAGAGCTGCAATAAATGCAGTCTTATAAATAGCACTTCACATACAGATGTTGGTCATAAAATTAGAATATCGTGAAAGTTGATTTATTTCAGTAATCCCATTCAAAAAGTGAAACTTGTAGATTATATTCATTCATTACACACAGACTGATATATTTCAAATGTTTATTTCTTTTAATGTTGATGATTATACCTGACAACTAATGAAAACTCCAAATTCAGTATCTCAGAAAATTAGAATATTACTTAAGACCAATTAAAAAAAGGATTTTTAGAAAAGTTGGCCAACTGAAAAGTATGAACATGAATAGTATGAGCATGAAAAGTATGAGCATGTACAGCACTCAATACTTGGTTGTTGCTCCCTTTGCCTGGATTACCACATCAATGTGGCGTGGCATGGAGTCGATCAGTCTGTGTCACTGCTCAGGTGTTATGAGAGCCCAGGTTGTTCTGATTGTGGCCTTCAGCTCTTCTGAACTGTTGGTCTGGTGTATCACATCTTCCTCTTCACAATACACCATATATTTTCTATGGGGTTAAGGTCAAGCAAGTTTGCTGGTCAGTTAAGAACAAGGATACCATGGTCCTTAAACCAGGTACTGGTAGTTTTGGCACTGTGTGCAGGTGCCAAGTCCTGTTGGAAAATGACTGTCTGTTTTCTTGTTGGTCCGTAGCAGGAAGCATGAAGTTCTCTAAAACTTCTTGGTAGTTGGCTGCATTGACTTTGGACCTCAGAAAACACAGTGGACCAACACCAGCAGATGACATGGCACCCCAAACCATCACTGATTGTGGAAACTTGACAACATGGATTCTGCCTCTCCTCTCTTCCTCCAGACTCTGAGACTTTGATCTCCAATCGAAATGCAAAATTTACTTTCATCTGAGAACATAACTTTGGACCAGTCAGCAGCAGTCCCAGGCGAGACGCTTCTGACACTGTCTCTTGTTCAAGAGTGGCTTGACAAAAGGAATGTGACAGCTGAACCCCTTGTCTTGGATATGTTTGTGCGTGGTGGTTCTTGAAGCACTGACTCCAGCTGCAGTCCAGTCTTTGTGAATCTCCTCCACATTTTTGGAATGGGTTCTGTTTCACAATCCTCTCCAGGGTGTGGTTATCCCTATTGCTTGTACACTTTTTCCTACCTCATCTTTTCATTCGCCTCTATTAATGTTCTTGGACACACATCTCTGTGAACTTCACTTTAACAGTGAACTTTTGTGTCTTGCTCTCCTTGTGCAAGGTGTCAATGGTCATCTTTGGACAAGTGTCAAGTCAACAGTCTTCCCCATGATTGTGTAGCCTACAGAACTAGACTGAGACCATTTAAAGGTCTTTGCAGGTGTTTTGAGTTAAATAGCTGATTAGAGTGTGGCACCAGGTGTCTTCAATACTGAACCTTTTCACAATATTCAAAATTTCTAAGATACTGAATTTAGGGTTTTATTAGTTGTCAATTATAATCATCAACATTAAAATAAATAAACATTTGAAATTAACATGTGCGTAATGAATGAATAAAATATACAAGTCTCACTTTTTGAATGGAATTACTGAAATAAATAAACTTTTTCATGATATTCTAATTCTATGACCAGCACCTGTAGTGGATCAACCAGTTTGTTGTTGACATCCAGAACTAGCTGTTCACATAACATGAGGACCATCAGTCTAACAACTGATCGTTAGTGCTCTGATAGCCACTTGCTGAGTGATACTAGCAATAACAGCATTGTAAGAGGGGGAGAGTTGGACATGGAAGCTCCACCCTGTTTAATGATGGACGGTTTCTTTTCACAAAGATGACCTCCTTTACTCCTCTCTCAAACCACCGTTCCTCTCTATCAAGGATGTGAATATCTTCATCCCTGAAAGAGTGACTTCTGGCCTGGAGATGAGTGTAGACCACAGAGTTCTGACCTGATAACAGGAGAAAACAGTTCTGTTTGGAGCACGACAAGACTGAACTGGTGTTTTCATATCTTTAGCTGGTTTTACACAATCAATTTCAGTTTTGAGATTTTTACAGATATTTTTCTATAAAAAATTCAACTGACAGTTGATGATGTCACACTGTCTTTTTAGAATATGTTCCATTCTTTAGAACATTCGTCTTCCTCCCACTTTCGACTACTCATGGTTCAATAATTTTAAGATCTGGTTTTATTTTCACACAGCCATTGTTTGATTGTGGTGTATTTTTCTGTCTGTTTCTGTTTTGCAGTCAGTGAATGATACACATAGGTGTGTGGTTATCACGGTGACCACAATGAGCCAGTTTTAACATTTTGTTTAATACAGGGTGGAGCAGTTGGTAGAACTGTTGCCTCAGCAAAAAAACCTCACTGGATCAAATCCCATCTGGGGACTTTCTGAGTGGAGTTTTCATGTTCTCTTCTGTGCCATGTGGATTTTCTCCGGGTAATCCAGTTTCCTCCCACAGACCAAAAACATGCATGCTAGACTGATTGGTAGGGTTGGGCATCGAGAATCGAGAATCGTTCGGAACCGGGACTAATTGTCCGGTTTTCCCGGAATCGTTCAAAATATTAATTGGCGATTCCTATGTTTGATGCTAGTTAGCCGACCGGAAGTAGCCGCCAACACCGAAGAAGAATCCACCGGAAGTGTGCACCCGTGATCGAAAGCGTGGCTTAACTTTAATAAAAATGACCAGTCAGGTCAGTGCAGCACTTGCAATAATTTTCTATCATGCAAAGGAGAGAAGTAAAAAAGTGTCCCGTCTTTGACGCGCTCCACTGGATTATTTATTTTCGCTTCGTGTCCGACCGGAAGTAACAGTGGTCCGTCTGCAAAATGCTCCGCCGGACTTTTCGCTATACGTCCTCTTCGGCTCCATCAGGCTCCATCAGATAAATAAATAAACTATAAACTACGTCTCATACTAACATTAAGGCAGCTAACAAGTTATACTCCACTTAAAGCGGTAAGTCAGCTCAAATACAAACATGATGCTAACGTTAGCTCGTATTGTTTTCTTAGACAAACAACCTGAAATGGCTTCACGGTGTTCACCATCCATCCATCCATCCATCCATCCATCCATTTTCTTCCGCTTATCCGGGGTCGGGTCGCGGGGGTAGCAGCCTAAGTAGGGAGGCCCAGACTTCCCTCTCCCCAGCCACTTGGAGCAGCTCCTCTGGGGGAATCCCAAGGCGTTCCCAGGCCAGCCGAGAAACATAGTCCCTCCAGCGTGTCCTGGGTCTTCCTCTGGGTCTCCTCCCGGTGGGACATGCCCGGAACACCTCACCAGGGAGGCGTCCAGGAGGCATCCTAACCAGATGCCCGAGCCACCTCAACTGGCTCCTCTCGATGTGGAGAAGCAGCGGCTCTACTCCGAGTCCCTCCCGGATGACTGAGCTTCTCACCCTATCTCTAAGGGAGAGTCCAGACACCCTGCGGAGAAAACTCATTTCAGCCGCTTGTATCCGAGATCTCGTTCTTTCGGTCATAACCCAGAGCTCATGACCATAGATGAGGGTGGGAACGTAGATCGATCGGTAAATTGAGAGCTTTGCCTTTTGACTCAGCTCTCTCTTCACCACGACAGACCGGTACAGCACCCGCTTCACTGCGGACGCTGCACCTATCCGCCTATCGATCTCACGCTCCAGTTTTCCCTCATTCGTGAACAAGACCCCGAGATACTTAAACTCCTCCACTTGGGGCAGGACCTCCTCCCCGACCTGGAGAAGGCATGCTACCCTTTTCCGGCTCAAGACCATGGCCTCGGATTTGGAGGAACTGATCCTCATCCCGGCCGCATCACATTCAGCTGCAAACCGCTCCAGCGAAAGCTGTAGATCACGAACTGATGAAGCCAATAGGACCACATCATCTGCAAAAAACAGAGAAGAGATTCTAAGGCCACCAAAACGGATCCTCTCAACACCTTGGCTGCGCCTAGAAATTCTGTCCATAAAAGTTATGAACAGAATCGGTGACAAAGGGCAACCTTGGCGGAGTCCAACTCTCACCGGAAACGAGCCCGACTTACTGCCAGCGATGCGGACCAAGCTCTGACACCGGTCGTACAGGGACCTAACAGCCCATATCAAAGGGCCTGAGTACCCCACCACCAGAACCCCCCGAGGGACGCGGTCGAATGCCTTTTCCAAGTCCACAAAGCACATGTAAACTGGTTGGGCAAACTCCCACGCACCCTCCAGGACCCTGTTGAGGGTGTATAATAATAATAATAATAATAAATTCAATTTATACCGCACTTTTCATTAATAAAAATCTCAAAGTGCTAGGGTGTAGGGTGCTAGGGTGTAGAGCTGGTCTAGTGTTCCACGACCAGGACGAAAACCACACTGCTCCTCCTGAATCCGAGGTTCGACTATCCGACGGACCCTCCTCTCCAGAACCCCTGAATAGACCTTACCAGGGAGGCTTAAGAGTGTGATCCCCCTATAGTTGGAACACACCCTACGGTCCCCCTTTTTGAATAGGGGAACCACCACCCCAGTCTGCCAATCCAAGGGAACTGCCCCCGATGTCCACGCGATATTGCAGAGCCAACACAACCCCACAACATCCAGAGCCCTAAGGAACTCAGGACGAATCTCATCCACCCCCGGAGCCTTGCCACCGCGGAGCTTTTTAACCACCTCGGCGACCTCAGCACCAGAGATTGGAGAGCCCGACCCAAAGTCCCCAGGCTCCGCTTCCTCAGTGGAAGACGTGCCAGTAGGATTGAGGAGGTCTTCGAAGTATTCCGCCCACCGACTCACAACATCCCGAGTTGAGGTCAACAGCACGCCATCCCCACCATAAATGGTGTTGGTCGCGTACCGCTTTCCCCCCCTGAGACGCCGGATGGTGGACCAGAATCGCCTCGAAGTCGTACGGAAGTCATTCTCCATGGCCTCTCCGAACTCCTCCCACGCCCGAGTGTTCACCAGTGCAAGGTAAATACGTCAGTGTAACTGAATGAAGAGTGCCACAGAACTGTTACAGCATATGTTGTTAAAAGGTTGCATCCCTTTTCAGATGTGGATTCAACTCCTGCCATGGATTGCACTTACATTGCACTCAGACACATTACTACTATAGTTAAGCAAATCCAACACTTATTAACATTCTTAATCCATTTAAAGTTCTCTGTGTCTTTTAAAATGTTTTAATGTCTCTAGTTTTCATTATTATATAATTTCTGTTTATGTTCTCTTTCATTCCATTATGAGTGAATGTCACAGTTTGAAGAATTATTGAATAGGTTAGTTAGGCAATAACAACAGAGCTAATAATTGTACACATTCTCAGTCTTAAAAATGATTTAATAATCTCTTTTTACTGATAATACTGATAAACCTGTTGTTTGTTTAGGAACTTCCTGCAGTCTGTCCAGAAAGTCTCCACTGGAGGAGCTTTTGCTGAGGAAGAGGCACAACATAATGTCACAGCTCCATGTCCATGAAGAAACAAATGGAGAGAGGGCTGCAGATACCAGGACATCCCACCAGCCGTTCTGTCTGAGGATCCTGCTGCTGCTGGTGGAACCAGGTTAGCCCATCAGTGGGAGCTCAGTAACATGACTGCAGCATCAGACATTGGACAATATTATATGTATAATAATAATAATAATACAGTATATGTTGGTGAGTCCTCTATGATGGCTCGACTGGTGAGTCCTCCATGTTGGCTCTAATCTGCCCTATGAAAAATTCATAGTAAATTTAACAAAAAGGAAAAAGTTCATAGCATTAAATTCAAACAGAAGTTCAAATTATTTCATCCTGAAAGAACTTTGACTAACTACTGTAGCTCTTTTATAACATGGAGTTAAACTCAAAGCAGTCTCCTCAGATAAATAGTGTTACAATTATTTTTATATTAAAGTTTCTGTTAACTTATTATTTTATATTAAAGTTTCTGTTAACTTATTATTTTTATATTTGATTGTTTCTGTTCAGTGCCCTGAGACAACTTCTGTTGTGACTTGGAGCTATACAGTATAAATAAACTGAACTGAACTGAATTGACATGTCTTTTTTTTAACCCCGCCTCCAAAAAGAATCGGAATCGGAATCGAAAAGAAGAATCGGAATCGGAACCGTAATCGCTCAAATTCAAACGATGCCCAACCCTACTGATTGGTGACTCTAAACTGTCCCTAGGTTAGAG
>JBBPBX010022501.1:17017-29986 GCA_038048925.1 Garcialebias charrua
TACCCGAGACACCCGCAGCGAGGGCTAGCCTCAGAACATGTGCTGCGCGCTCAACCCCCACACCACAGCAGCGGCACGAGCATTCCTATTTCTAAACTTGAGAAACTGGTCTCCTCTGTCCCCAGACGTCTGTTGAGTGTTGTAAGAAGAAGGGGGGATGTCACAGTGGTAAAAATGGACTTGTCCCAACTTTTTTGGGATTTGTTGACGCCATGAAATTTTGAAACAACATATTTTCCCTTAAAATGATACATTCTCTCAGTTTAAACTTTTGATCTGTGATTTGTGTTCTATTCTGAATAAAATATTAGATGTTGGCACCTCCACATCATTGCATTCAGTTTTTATTCACAATTTGTTTAGTGTCCCAACTTTATTGGAATCCGGCTTGTAGTGGCGATATCATCTACCACGCCAGCATTGATGGCCGTGTGGTGGGGAACCATGACATAGTCTTTCTACTCTGCATGGTGCCAATAGGTTACACTCGCTGACAACTACACGAGCACCAGTTTGGCAGATGCCTTTGGTTCTCAAAGCTCTGTGCCGCCCTCCGTTCGAACCTCTAATGTAGGCGGACCCCAAGTGGTTTTCATGTAAGATGGCTTTTGTTGGCTATGGCCTCAGCGAGGGGGTTGATGAGCTACAGTCTCTCTCTGCTCCTCATGCCTCAGGTGGGACCTTGAGGGCTCGGACGTTACCTGGTGGCCAAACACTACATTTGTACCAGGGTGTTCTCTCACTCTACTGTAACTAACCGTTGAGGCTGACACGTTCTTAGCCTACACCTGGTGAGGGATCTGGACTATTGTGACCCAGTGAGAGCATTGGAGGCATACGTTTCGAGGTTCAGACCAGCTGTATGTGTCTTACGGAGGTTTAGGTTAGGCTCTCCTCTTTCCACACAGCGCCTCTCCCACTGGATTGTGGATGTCAATTGCCATGCTTACGTTGCGGGGCACGACCCCCTAACGGTCAGCAGAAAGGCTCAATCTGCCAGGAGCATGTCCGCTTCCTGGGCTGCCCTGAAAGGGGTTCCGAGGGAAGCAATATGTGCTGCCACATCATGGGCTTCCCCAAGCACGTTCACCAGATTCTACCGCATTAGCGTAGCCACCCCTCATCCCCTGGACCAGGGGTTTCTGACGGGGTCCTCTTGGCTTCCTCAGTGAGGTAGGTGCTCAGGATTCCTCATGACATCGTTAGTATTTATCATTCAATGCTTTCAGCACCACCCTCTGGCGGTTGGGAGGGATGAAATAGAATGAAAGTTACAAATGTAACTACGGTTCTATGAATCCCGGATGACTGCCAGAGCTTCTCTGTCACTCAGAATCCTTGCTGTTCGCGAGAAGATTCTGTAGGCGCAGAACCACAGATGTCGCTAGGATATATAGCCTCTGATTGCTTATCCAGTCACATGTGTGACGTCGTTGATATAATTACGTACTCAAACAGCGTATGCGCGAAGGGAACATTCAGTGCTTTCAGCACCGCCGTCTGGCGGTCATCCGGGATTCATAGAACCGTAGTTACATTCGTAACTTTCGGTTTCAGTTGAACTTTTCTTTAATAAATGCACTTTTTGACGGTCAAATCAGCTGCATTTCAAAAGCCAATTCGCGGCTACGGTTGGCACGCAGAGGGACGACTCGCTGTGAATTTCTTCCAGATTTAACAATAAAACCACCTAAAAACATTTGTTTGCTTGACATTATAGTAAAGGTGTGTCTCAGTTGAACTTTTCCTTAATAAATGCACTTCAACGGTCAAATCATCTGCATTTCTCCTGGGCAGCGCAGTGAAATGCAGCTGATTTGACGTTTGCTGCAGGAGTCCTGGAGAGAGACGAAGGTGGCTTGGTATGGCAAGCCAAGTATCTCATTAATAGCCACTTTTACTTATTAATGAGACACTTGGCTTGCCAAGGGTCCTCTAGCAGCTAAAAATGGTAGTGCAATATTTTCCATGTCAGAATGAATGAAATCGTTAGATCTCAGCCAAAAATTGTTATAAATATGTAAATAAAAACAAATATGTCGCTTCGCTGTATAATTTGCAGACATGCTAATTTATGCAAAAAACGGAGACTTGTATAGCGAAAATTACGGTAGTCATTCTTGCAGACCTTTTTAGTTGTTAAAAGTAATTTTCTCTTCCCCAGGTCATCTTCCAGATCACCCCTCTGGATGTGACCCAGTGGATGATGGTCCTGAAGATCTCGCTGCCCGTCATCCTGCTGGACGAGCTGCTGAAGTTCGCAGCCAGGAACTACTTGGACCTCGGTAAACAGCGGGAGGAGCAGGCCCACAAAGGCTGCTACCTGTCTGCATGTGCCCAGGGCATCTCCTGGCCCTTTGTGGCCCTCTCCCTGCCCCTGCTGCTGTGGATCTACAGCACCGACACTAACGTGTCCGCCATCTTGTGGCCCTGACTGAACACTCCCCTCCCTCACACCAGTGTGACGTGGACATTAACACACACATCTAACACCTTACTGTAAACACTCACCTGTTCTGACCTCACCTGCCTGCTGTGTTTACATTTCAGTGAAACATGGTTTTAGGTGGGGGTGGGCTGTGATCCAGATTTTAATTTGGACTGGTTAAGACATTCAAATGTTCTTTTACCACCTAAACATCGTCCGTACAGAGAATGTACACAATTTTGTATAAACATTTTGGAATTTTGGGTGACGGGGAACACGAGGAGGAAACCTTTGTGTTCAAGCAGGACAAGATTGTGACGAATGAAGAGAACAAAACTACAGGAGCTGCTCAGAAAATTAGAGCATCGTGTAAAAGTTCAATTTATTTATTTATTTTTGACAATCATTTCAGAAATTGAAATTCATATTGCATGGATTAGTTTCATAAAGTGAAATATTTCAAGCCTTTCTTCTGATTTTAATGATAATGTTTTACAAATAATGAAAACCAACATTCACAGTCTCAGAAAAGGAGAATCTTCCACAGCCAGATGTTGGTACCTTTGTCAATGTGGACAGGAGCTGAGTCCATCCATCCATCCTCTTTACCCACTTCTTCCTTTTCCGGGCGCGGGGGTCACTGATGCTCATGTCCAGCCATCACTGTGCGAGAGGTGGAGGACACTCTGGACAGGTCTCCAGTCCATCACAGGGACACAAAGACAAATGAGACAAACAACCATTCACTCTCTCACTCACACCTAGAGACAACGTAGAGTTACCAATCAGTCTAACATGTTTTTAGTCTGTGGGAGGAAAGTGGAGTAGCCACCTGCTGGAAAATGAAACCAGCATCTCCATGAAGCTTGTCAGCAGCAGGAAGTCTCTAAAATGTCCTGCTAGATGCTGTGTGGACTTCAGAGAACACAGTGGACCAGAACCAGCAGAGGACATGGACCCAAACCATCAGTGACTGTGGAAACTTCTCTCTGGACTTCAACAACGTGGATTCTGGACCTCTCCATCTTCCTCCAGATTCTGGAGCTTGACTTATAAATGACATGAACATTTACTTTCATCTGAAAACAGGACATTGGACAATGAGAGACAGTCCAGTTCTTGGTTTCCTCAGCAGGTAAGACGCTTCTGATGTCTCTGGTTCAGGAGTGGCTGGACTCGAGGAATGAGACATTTGTAGCTCATGTCTAGAAGTTCATCAGCTGATCAGGGTGAGACACCAGGAGTTTATAATATTGAACCTCTTCACAATATTCTCATTTTCTGAGACAATGAATTTTGGTTTTCATTATTTTTAAGCCATAATTATGAAAATTACAAGAAATAAAGGCTGGAAATATTTCACTCTGTGTAATGACTCTATAAAATGAGTTTCACTTTATGAAATGACAGACAAAAAAAAAGCTTTTTCTCTATATTCTAGTTTCAGGTGTGCCTGTAAACAAAGTCTTGTGGTTGCTCCAGTGTAAATGTTAGTTTCTGTTAAACTGCGTCGTTCTCTTCTGCGTTAGGCAGAGCACAGCTACCTCAATGCTGTTCTTCTCAATACAGTATATGTATGTGAGCACCATTTCATCCATCACCTGTTGTGTTGAGGTAAGGACCACTTTATTCTGCTGAACACACCGAGCTCTCACACTTTGAAGTTTCTCTCGTTTTTATAGAAAAGTGTTTCCTCGTACGTGAAGACGAACTCGTGTTGGGTCCAGCTCCATCCTGAACACGACCAGTTAAATGAACTTGAAGAAAACTTTGTCTCGATTTTAAGTTTGCTCTTCCTCGACAAGCAGCCTTTTCATTCTAAATACCGGTAGTCACTTTTGTTATATGTAAATTTTCATAAACTACTTGAAGATGTAAAAAAAGCACCAAGAAGCCGTCTGATCAGCTGAGCACAACAGGAAGTTAAAAAAAGGACTCTTAAAGAGAAGCACAGCTGATTGTGCGGTTTGTATATGTGTACAAAGCACACAGAATAGAGTCTATGTATATTTTTGTTGATATCCAAACTGCATTTGTTTCACTGCCTTTCTGCATGCCTGCTTCAACCAAATCAAGTACCGTATTTTCCAGACTATAAGTCGCACCTTTTTGCCTAATTTGCATGCCCTGCGACTTATAGAGAGGTGAGACTTGTTTATGGATTTTTTCCCCATATTTTTAGACCAATTTTTGGCTCGGATATGACCATTTTTCCCATTTTGGCAAAAATGGTGCAGTACCACTTTTGGCCGCTAGGGGTGCAGTACCACCTTTGTCCGCTAGGGTACACCAACCGTTCCCACCTCATGTGTCCGACGAGAGCCTCCTCTGGACGGACTCAGTCTGTCGCAGCCCGGCCTCCTGCTCTGGAGGTATGAACTAGCTACTTCGCTGTTAGCTCAGTGTTTGTTAGCAAAATAGGTCAAGAACCACAGGACAGATTTTGATGAAACTTAAAGAACGTAATCACTAGATGGATATTTACAACTGATTAGCTTTATGAGGTATTTGAGATAAAATTCGATGTTTTATAGACGTAAATGTGTCGCAGTTAGCTTAGTTGATTTTTCCTTGTACGTTTGAGCAAATCGCTCATAAACCACACAGCAGATTTTTTTTTCAAACTTACAGAAAGTAATCACTAGATGTACATTTACAAACTTTTAACTGTTGGAGGTATTTGAGATAAAATTCAGGCTGTGTCTCAATTCATGGGCTGGGTCCTCATGAGTGCGCATTTGTCGGCCGCATACGTCATTGCCCCGCGCGGAGGACTGTCCCAATTCGAAGACTCCTCCTCACGCGGCCGAGGAATGCGGCCTACTTCCTGCCGAAATACGAGGATGCATCCGTGAATCCTTTCTGGCGGAGGCTATCCCAGAATTCGTAGCGCCAGCAGAGATTTTGCGGGGGGTGGGACTTTCTGCGTGCAGGGGCAGGACTGCTGCGTGTTGTTGAGTCATCAGCTCGTTCTAACAACAACCTCAGCGCTTTTTTCATTCATTCATTCAACCTTTATTTATACAGGCTAGCCTCGTTGCTGAATCTCATTAAAATTTAACTACAGAAACGACAAAAAAAATTAGCTGAATACAGTATATATATTAGTGTTTCTGAGTTTACTGTTGTTAAGAACTGATTACAAATCAGCTTATTTTTCACGTGCGTAGGAAGGATTTTCTGAGGGGCAATCGTTTAAAAGACAGAGTGGACCTAAGAAATGCAAGTTGCCGAGTAGCTCAGTTGGTTAAGCATCCAGCGGTTGGTGCGCAGATACTTTTCTCGAAGCTGGTTCGAATCTCACTCGGTACGGTTAAAACTTATTTTACGTTTGTCTTTTATTGGATAAAAAAAAAGGAGTTTCACAAACTCCTGCTTTTTAATCTCAGTCCTCATTTTTTTATCCAATAAAAGACAAACGTAAAATAAGTTTTAACCGTACCGAGTGAGATTCGAACCAGCTTCGAGAAAAGTATCTGCGCACCAACGGATAGATGCTTAACCAACTGAGCTACTCGGCAACTTGCATTTCATAGGTCCACTCTGTCTTTTAAACAATTGCCCCTCAGAAAATCCTTCCTACGCACGTGAAAAATAAGCTGATTTGTAATCAGTTCTTAACAACAGTAAACTCAGAAACACTACATGTATTCAGCTTAGTAATATATTTTAGCGGCGTCCCTTCTCTTTCCACACACACACACCAAGCGCGCACACAAGAACGCCCCACCCACTTCAAGAGAACGCCCCACCCACTTCAATGCCGGCAAACCTGAAGGCTAGACCGTCCCATTTCAGCAGTTTCGCTCAGCCCACCCGGTCTTGTGAGTGCGTGGCCTACTCGGCCCAGCTAGGCTGGGTCCTCATGAGGACGCAGCCCCTGAATTGAGACACAGCCTCAATGTTTTATAGACGTAAATGTGTCACGGTTAGCTTCGTTGTTTTTCCTTGTGTACTTTTTCAAAGCGAAAATATTTAAATCCAGCAGATTTGACCATTACGTGAATTTATTAAGGAACGGTTAAACTAAGACACATGTTTGCTATAATTTTCAGCAGACAAATAATTGTTTTTACCATGTTAATCTTGTGAAAAGTCCTTCCGTGCATGCTTCTGTGGTCGTCATTTCAAGCAGGGCAAATGACGCGTCGCGGTGACGCATAATAGATGCGACTTATATAAAGGTGTGACCTGTTTATGGATTTTTCAAATTTATTGACAATAATTGGACAAAGCGACTTATATAAAGGTGTGACCTATAGTCTAGAAAATACTGTATGTGGACTTTGATTTATGAGCTAACATGTTTCCATTTCCATCCCTCCTCCTGTTGCCCTGCAGAGTGAGCAGACTTTAATCTGCATGCAGAGTGCTTTCATCTCCGTGTTGGCTGCCCTTTTATACCAGAGCTTAACAAACTTCATGGTACAAAAGAGAATATTGTTTAAAAATAAATAAAATATGCCTTTAGGTGCCGGTTTGACCCCGACAGGCTCAGAGAGTCTGGTGCTGCTTTGTTTGATTGTAAACAAATAGAACTTCAGTTTTCTGTCTTTTCTTCATATTCTGTGGTTTCTGATGTGCACTGATTTGTTTCTTCCTCTTTCTTTTTTATTTTTATTTATTTTGTTACAGCAAAGGCCAAGTAAAGCCGCCCCTCCTCTCAATTTCTTGCAGAAGCTTTGGGTTTTGTTTTGTGGTGTGCATGTGTGTTTTGAGCAGGCTGCATGCTACGATGTGATACATGGGCTCAGCAGGTTCACCCTTCGCTGTGGGGGGGTCATGAACGTCCCGGTGGAACCAAACCAGTCCAGCTCCAAGTCTCGTCTGTCTTCCTGCAGGAAGAGCCTCAGACAGAACGCCATGTTTGTAGGCTCAACCATAGATATCATATAGAATTATATATATATAAATATATATATAATGTCTATGGGCTCAACCATACACCAGGGAGACGACCTCATGCTGCATGGCCGCTCCTCCACCTGTTTTATCAGACTTCTCTTAGCGTCTAGTGTTGGTTAATAGACATTCGGGTCACGGTACAAATGTTCATAAGCTTTTTTTTTTAAAGTAACATCTTTTCCTAAGGAAAGACTTTATGGGATATTTAAACCAAACTTTAGCATTTCTCTTTCTTTGCACTGAAACGTGCAACATGTTCAGAGATGTTGCGGCACATTGGAAGGTGGACGTGCAGTGATGTTTAATGTACGACCGACAGGCAGGCAGTTCCTCCACTGGCATTTTTATTTGCTAAACTGCTGTACTGTATTTTCAGGTAATTGTACGATGTATCACATGAACTGTTTTAGGTAAATAAAACTTAAAGATGACAAGTTCATTCTGTTGGTGTCATTTTGTTTGAACATTAGGCCAAAATGCAAACACCAACATTTATTTACCGTAATATCTCTTGAGCAATGTTCCCATTTATCAAAATGTATTATGGATATGTATACATACATATATATGTGTACGTATGGATATATATATATGTATACATATATATACACACATATCTATGTACATATACAGTACATATATACACATGCATATATATATATATATACAGTACACATATGTATACACATACAGTACCAGTATATATATATATATAGTATATATAAAACGTATATATGTATATACGGGGCGGCCGTGGCGTAGTGGTAATGGCAGTCGCCCCCCGATCGGAAGGTTGGAGGTTTGAATCCCAGTTCCCCACACCATGTTGTCATGTCCCTGGGCAAGACACTTAACCCTGAGTTGCTCCCGGTAGGACTGGATGGCGCCTTGCATGGCAGTCTGCTGGTACCGGTGTATAAATGATATATATATATATATATGCGTGCATGCATACACACATACATACTGTATACTGTATATATGTGTAAACCCCCACCATCTGTTCCCAGTGAGACTGCCTGTATAAATGAAGGTTAAATAATTACTGTGGTAAATGTAACTCAATAAATGATCAAATGTGAAAAATAATTGTAACAAATCCTATAAATATAATCCATTTGAATGACATGGTAATTTTAAAGTAGCGATCTGTCAGTGTAGCAAATAAAAATTGTAATTTTTAATGTATTTTATGTTGTGCAAAGGACTAATCTTTTAAAATATATCTGGCGACCTAAATGAAAAGACTGAAATGACATAAAAGTAAACTACAGAAAAGTTGTTACAAATCATTCTTCCATTAAAATACTATTGTCTTGCTGATGTAAATGGAGGACTGGTTTTTCTTACAACTGGAAAAATTCATTAAATAACTTTTTTTTGTATTTTTTTAGACTACACTTACATGAGTCTTTTATAAGTGATCAATAAGCAGAAATAAGCTCTCAAATGTGTGGCCTGTTATAAATAATAATCATCATCATTTTATTTAAAAGCGCCTTTCAGGACTCCCAAGGACACTTCACAGCAAGAAAACAAACACAGTTCAAACATCAGCAGTAACAAATTGAAATATAAAATACATAAAGAATATAAAATACAAAATAATAAAAATACATAAGCTAGTCTAAAGAGATGTGTTTTCAGGGCAGTCTTGAACAGAGAAAGGGAGGTGGTGTTTCGAAGGTCTGGCGGTAGAGCGTTCCAGAGGTGAGGGGCAGAGCAGGTGAAGGCCCTGCTCCCCATGGTGGAGAGGTGGGCAGAGGGTACATGGAGATGTAGTGAAGAGGAGGACCTGAGAGAGCGTGATGGGATGGAGATTTGTAGGACGTCAGATAGATAAGGAGGGGCAAGGTTGTGGATAGATTTGAACGTGAGAAGTAGAATTTTGAAGACAAATGCGTGATTTAACCGGGAGTCAGTGGGGTGGAAGATTGCTGCTCTACACCTAATCTCTAGGTGTCATTAACAATTTTAGTGAAAATATTTGTATCTGCGTTAATGTCTGCATGGTAGGAATATGACACGCCAACAATCTGGGACAGCTGAGTGGGATGCGTTTCATTGCCGTCGTCATAACGTGGAAAGTACTGCTCCGTGTCATCCAGTGTTGTTTGTAATTGAACTGTCGGCACCTTTACAGAAAGCTGAAGAAATGTACATTCTGCCGCACAAAAGGGAAATTGCAGTTTCATATCAACACAAGGCTGCATTTCTTCTGAACCCAAGCAGGAAGTATATCAGTAAAACATTAACAGAATAGCTACGGTAATACGATTTTCACCACAACAAAGTGCTTTCCCTACATTTCTACTTTAAAAACAAACTGCACAGTATGAGAATCCATAAGAGGTTTATTATGTATTTACTAAAATGTGTACAAAAAATATATACATTTTACATCAGTACACTTTACATCTTGAGTTGTTTATCACACACACAAAGAAAACGTACAATAGACCAGGATCCCATCCCTGGTCCTCGAGGAACGCTCTCCTGCATGTTTTTGTTGTTTCCAGTTCTGCAGAAGCCTGTTAATCACCCATTCATTCAAAGCAGGTGTGTCAAAGCAGGGAAACAAGTAATGCAGGATGGTGTTCCTCAAGGACCTGGGCTGGGAACTACGACATGGATTCAGACAACATTTCACACCAGTTGACGAGGGCCAAATTTTACCTGCTAAACTGCCTCAATGTGGACTACAAACGTCTCGTGGTGGCAGTAAAGAACAGGTCCCAGCTTCATCGCACTGCCTGAAAGCCAGGAAGTGAAGAAACCTCAAAAGGAAACTGATGCTAGCAGAATGATACAAATTGTGAACACGTCAGGATTTCACCCAAGCTCTGCAATAAAATATTTTTTGTTGAAAAGAAACCTCAAGTTCTCTTAAGAGTTTCATGGTCTTTATTCTCTGGAGCATCGGTCACATGGTGTTAGTCAACATGCTCATGGAGGAAGTAAAACGTAGCGAAGCCACCTCCCCCTGACTGCAGTCTACATGTGTGATAAGAAAGTGGCACTAAGAGTTCCTCGGTAGATCTGGGTCACTGCATACCAAACCACTGTTCCTGATCAGCCCACTGAACTGCTTCGCTGTCGCTGCCTTCCAGATCTCCATCCTCGCCACTGCCTTCCATGTCGTCACCATCCAGCTCCACCGTGGCATCTGTGGGGCTCTCCTCCTTCTCCATCTTCTGCATCCCTTCCAAGGACTTCTGGTCATTAGGATCCAGGCTAAAGTTCGGATTAAAGGTCAATATCTGCATTGCATGCTGGGAGATTTGACTCAAAGACCAAGCTTTGATTTACCTTAATGCTATACTGTACTGATCCATGGCCTCTTGGTAATCGCTGACAGCCACAAGGAAATCCCCCAGCATCCTGTGCAGGATGCAATCACTTTGATTGGTCAGAGCATTGCGCAGGAGGGCAATCCCCTCTTCGTACTTCTGTTCCCGACCTAAACAGAAAGCAGCCTCAGATTGTTTGCATGCAAAGCTTTTGAAGATCACACACCGGTAAACTATATTATCTGTCAGCTTTTTCCTTTCCAAGGGAGTTTAAACAGTTGGTGACGTTAGTAGACAAAAAACTACTTGTGGCTGGGAGGATCAAAAACCCATCGGTCATGAGCTTTGTTATGGTCACAGGGATGTACCATATTTTCTGGTGTATAGGTCGCACCGGTGTATAGGTCGCATTGTCCAATTATCACCAATAGATTGGAAACTCCCTAGATAGGTCGCACCGGTGTATAGGTCGCACATACGTTTAGCTCTGCTGCAAATGTCTGCCACAGGAGCACAGCAAGGCTTTAAAGAAGATTAACACTTAAAAACAATTATTTGTTTGATAAAAATTATAGCAAATATGTGTCTGAGCTGAACTTTTCCTTAATAAATGAACGTAATTGTGAAATGAGCTGGATTTAAAATTTTGTTTAGCCGAAAGTGATAACAAGCCATATATAGGTCGCACCGGTGTATAGGTCGCAGGCCTTGAAAAAACCATAAAAAGGTGCGACCTATACACCAGAAAATACGGTAGTTTTAAACTGGGTTGGAGCTGTTTAGGTAACAAGAAACAGCTTGTGGAAATCAATAATTGTTGCTCCTTATGTATGCTTGTGGCATTCAGCAGGGGGTTGTGTTAGGCCCATAAAAGTTTCTCTGAGTGTTCCGTGCCTGGAAAATATGATAGTCATTTTCCAGGTTTTCTCTAATTTCCAGAGTAGCTGTGAACTGTGAAGTATGGAGAAGTGTTGCAGTGTAGGAGTAAAGCAGATATTAGATTTCTACTACCGGTACACTCCATCAACAATTTCCTGCGCGATCTATAAAGTTCTATCTTATACAGTACTGTACTCTATTGTCCACTGGCTTTTACCTTATTCATGCTGTTGTGCTGAGAGCTGAGTACCGTAATAATTACAGAGATATCTAAAAAAAAAGCTACGTCTGGTCCTCTGGACATAAAAAAAAAAAAGCAAAATAAAAAATGTAGAAACGTTTCGTCTTTCGTCCGAAAGTAGCCTGGTTAAAACCAAACCCTTGTCCTTCACTTCGCTTCGTACTAGGGTCTGGACTTTCTCCATAGAGAACCGATTCTTGCTGGAGGCGTGGCCTCTGCCTGAGGAACAAAACCATTGGATCTTAGAAAAATTTTGAACAGGGAAAAGCATTCTGCTCCCTCCCCCTCAGAGACATACTGCTCCTCCGTGGTCTGTTGAACTTGACATCTGCTCCGTCTCCTGCAGCATTTTCTCTCGCTGCAGCTGCATATTCTGTGTTTATATGTTAATAAAACGTTCTAAAAAAATAAAAATAAAACCATGGATCGCTGGTCCAGCACACCAGAAGACCAGAAAATCTGATGGGACCCGGGCAGCAACGTAAAACCCTAGTTTAATTCTCGTGACAACCTGAGGCATTTCCTCATAGCGGAGGGAGAGGAGGAGGGAGGAGGAAGCGATCACTTGACTTCTGGCCAAAAAAACAAAAGAAAACTCCAGATAAGGGATTAAGAAGGGGAAATTAATACATTTGTGTCACATATAAAACAGTCCTGCATCGCTTTGCATCGCTTTGAATGAGAACCAGGGTTGCCAGATCTCCAGACCGAAAGAAGCGATCAGCTCCTTCAAAACAAGCACAAACAAGCGACTCGCTCTTTCAAAAAAAGCACCCCATCCCATTGTGTAAAAAAAGGCAGTTTTAAACAGTATAAACATATTTATTATGGCATTACATATAACCAGCAAAATTATACATTAAAGAACGTATTCAGTCTAAAAAATAAAAATACATTTTGCATTTTTCTCCCATCTGTGGTCGTGGTCAGATCCAGTCTTGAAGAGCACGCTCTTTCTCCCAATCTTTATTATATTTTTTTCCATATTTACCCCACTTAGAGCTCATATTAGCGTTGTCTTGTCTAGACATTTCACTAAATTCTTTAGTTTGTAGCAGGTCGCTTTTGTAAATGAGCCCTCGAGGCTCAATGAGATTTACCTGACTAAATAAAGGTTGAATGAATGAATGAATAGACAAAGAATAAATAACAATGTTGCATTCGCGTGTAGTCGGATGTCCCGTGAAGAAACACGGTTTTTAATTTTTGATTGATTGATTGATTGA
>JBBPBX010022501.1:30655-41357 GCA_038048925.1 Garcialebias charrua
CCACTGTTTCTTTTCATTTTCCACATCCAGTAGACTTTATGGCCACACAAAACAAAAGCAGCATGTTTTCTGTTTTTTAATTGCAAAAATGGTTCAACAATGAACAGGTGGGATAATCCAAACCACCATTAGCAGGACTTTTAGAATGAAAGGTTGAAAATTAATCTGACAGCATGCTTTCAAAAGGCAGCCTAGAGCTACAGGACACACACAATTTTAGGATCACACTGTATGTGTTTCCATGTTTCTCTTGCCTCTGTGGTTTTCAGTTGTGAATTGGGGATTTTTGGGCAAAGTTTCATACTGGGTTGGTCTTTGTGGTTAAAAGGGTCTGGATTTATTTTGCTGTTAGGTAGCTGTTTATTCCTATGGTATATTGTGTGTACTTCCTACTGGTAACAGTCATTTGTCCCCAATTTTATTGCCAGGAAATTCACAAAATTAGATATTATTTTATGAATTGAAATTTTATCAAACTTTTTAACCCTTTCATGCATGGATTATGATAACTTCATCCAGGATTTTTTCTAAAGTGTTTTTATTTTTCTTATATTTATTTTAGTCATTCATTCATTCATTTAAAAGAAGAAGAAAAAAAGAAGCTAAATCAATGGGTGTATTAAAAAAATGGTTATGGTTAAATTGTTAAAAACATATATATAAATGGAATTTAATGAGTAATTGTATGAGATAAAGGAAGTTAAATAAGTTGTTCATTTTGTTTTGGTATTTAAAAAATTGGTTGTTTAATTGTTTGTTGAAGAATAAGGGGAAGATATACTGTATTTTCCGCCCGATAAATCGCACCGTTCTATAGGTCGCTTTGTCCAATTATTGCCAATACCTGTAATTTGGAAAAAATATAAACGGGTCGCACCTTTATTTAGGTCGCATCTATTATGCGTCACCGCTACGCGACGCGGCAGTGCCTCATTTGCCTTGCTGAAAATGGCGGCCACAGGAGCGAGCGAGCACGGAAGGACTTTTAACAAGATTAACACGGTAAAAACAATTATTTGTCTGTTGAAATTTATAGCTAAGATGTGTTTTAGCTTAACCGTTCCTTAATAAAGAAAATCTGCCGTGTAGTTTATGAGCTATTTGCTAAAGTACAAGGAAAAAAAACGAAGGTAGCCGCGACACATTGACGTCTATAAAAAAATTGAATTTTATTTCAAATAACTCCAACAGCTTATACAGTAGTTTGTAAATGAACATCTTGTGATTACTTTTTGTAAGTTTGAAAAAATCTGCGGTGTGGTTTATGAGCTATTTTGCTACTATTTGTACAATGGAAAATCAACGAAGCTAGCCGCGACACATTGACGTCTATGAAAAATTGAATTTTATTTCAAATAACTCCAACAGCTTACAGTTTGTAATTGAACATCTTGTGATTACTTTCTGTAAGTTTTTTAAAAATCTGCGGTGTGGTTTTTGAGCTATTTGCTGCTATTTGCTACAAAGCACAAGGGAAAATGTCACGGTCAACGGCCCTGCTGACCCACCTCCCATTGGCCCTGCCTTCACACTCACTCCCTCCTGTTATTGTTTTCAGCCCCTTTTGTCATAGTTTATCTTCCCCTGCTTTGTAATGCCTATCACCCATCCTCCAGCTCAAGCCTGCTCTTTGCACTCCATGGCACGCCTCCCAGCAATCAGCAATGATTCCACTCACCTGTTCAGCCAGCTAGTTCACCTGCTCTGCACCCTTTAAAAGCTGCATTCTCACTCTCCACCAGTGCTGAATTATTATACCTCCCACGGTCCCTGATAGGGAAGCCTTTAATCATAGAATCCTGTTCATGCCTTGCAATCTTGCTTTGACCACGAACCTCTGCCTGTTTTTGACTCCTCGCCTTGCCCCATTTGGATTTATCTGCACTTCTGCCATGCAAACGACCCTGACTGCTTTTTACTTTCCCTCTGGATTTTACCTGCCACACACAGACTGAGAAGGTTAGTGACTTTTACTATATTCACAGTATCCCCACATCCTCACCAAGTCATTAACCTCTCTGTCTTTCAAGTTTGGACTCCCACCTTGGACCCTGACTCCAGCAACCAGCAGCAAATATAATAAAAACTGTTCTTGTTTTTTGCACTCCTGTGTCTGGCTGTCTTTGAATCCAAAAACCCATTTGTGACAGAAAATCAACGAAGCTAGCCGCGACACATTGACTTCTATAAAAAATTTGAATTTTATTTCAAATAACTCCAACAGCTTACAGTTTGTAAATGAAAATCTTGTGATTACGTTCTGTAAGTCGGAAAAAAAAATCTGTGGTGTGGTTTATGAGCTTTTTGCTGCTATTTGCTCAAACATACAAGGAAAAACAATTAAGCTAATGCTAACTACTAGATACACATCTACGAAGCTAAAACAGCTAATTTTATCTCAAACATCTCATACAGCTAACAGTTTGTAAATGTCCACCCAGTATTACTTTCTGTAAGTTTAAAAAAATCTGTCCTGTGTTTCAGTAGTTCATACCTCCAGGGCAGGAGGCCGGGCTGCGACAAAGTGAATACGAAACAGACGAGGCTGCCGGTCGGACACATGAGTTGGAAACGGTCGGTGGACACTCTCGAAGAAGTGTCATACCTCCAGAGCAGGAGGCCGGGCTGCGACAGAGTCAAACCGACCAGAGGAGGCTCTCGTCGGACACATGAGGTGGGAACGGTCAGTGTACCCTAGCGGACAAAAGTGGTACTCCACCCCTAGCTGCCGAAAGTGGTACTGCACCATTTTTGGCCAAAATGAAAAACGTTCATTTCTTTTTTTTTTTTTCTTTTTTTTTTTTTTCCATTTATAGATGGCCTCCCTTCACACCTTTTAGCCATCCTCTCACTCCATTTTTTTTTAAGAGAGAAAGAAAGAAAAGAGAAAGTAAGGCAACAAATCAACAATTATCAACCAAAAGAGCACAAGGCAAACACACCCAACCTCCGTCCACAATCCTGCAAAGCACATGACAGAACACAACAATGGAACATACATGCATAAAGACTAATAATATTCATGAGCTTGCAGTAGAATTCTATAAATACACATACCCATATCTACAAATATATATATACAGTAGTATACATACATATACTTTTATATTCATTTATATATATACCCATCTACATATCTACAGATATATATATATACAGTAGTATACATACATATACTTTTATATTCATTTATATACCCATCTACATATCTGCATATATATATATATATATATATATATACACACATATACATATATATATATACATATATATATATATATATATATATATACATATATATATATATACATCCCTGCATCCATTTGTGTGTGGTTGTGAGCATGCATAAGTGTATAAGGTTCCTCCAATAGAACATTTAGTAGCGACTGTGAAGCATCAGAGATCCGTCCCCCCAAAGCCCGAGGCAGACGAAGGAGCGATCAAAGCCCAAGACCCCAGGAAGGACCCCGAGCCCAGAGTCCCCAGGACTGCCCGAACAGGACGAGCCACTAGCCCACTCCCCAGATCCTACCAAGGGGAAGAACTGGACGAACCCCTACCAGCGACCACATACAATGACCCCCCGGTGTCGCCCGCGACAAATTCACAGGCCCCCGCCGGAGCCCGCTGCGCCGACGTAGCCCCAGGGCCGGTCACCGAGGCCCGGGCACCGGGGACGCCCACCCCTCGGGCCCAGACCCGACCGGACCAGAGGGCACGAGCCCCACCAGGCAGCCACCAGGCCGAGCCGACAAACGCCCAAGCGCCCAACCCCAGATAGTGAGGGCCCCAAGCACGCCCGCAGGCAAGGGAACACCTACCAGGGGGGGCCACGTGGCAGGAGCGCGACACTAAGTAGCCTCGGAAGTATCAGAGAGGGGGCAGTCCAAAACCCAGCCTGACACTTAAACATTCATACACAGATATACTCATTCAGACCCACCCTCATCCTCACCCTCAGTCACACAAAGACAAACAATAACGACATGTTCCATTCATAATCCCGATGCACACTCTATACCCCCTAGGTCCAAGACATGTACCTGCTCCCTGCGTGGGGCAGCCCACATCCAAACCCAGGAGGTAGGCCCATTCATTCTGGGGTGGAGAGTAGCAGATATCCAAGATCCGGCCCATCCCGCGCCCTGCCGACAGGACAGGACACCCGAGTCCAAGCAGCCCCAGGGGGAGCGCACTGCCAGCCCCGCCCACGGCGAACCCGCAGGCCCCGAACCCCCCCACACCCCAGCACAACCCCTGACAGCCCATCCCCAGAATGTCCGCCAGGCAACCAGGGGGGGGTAAGAGAAAAATAAATAAATAATATATATATATAAATAAATACATAAATAAATAAAATCGAAATTAACAAATCAAGACCCCGACACACACACCCCCGTCCCCAAATGTACTGTTGGTGAGTGTTGTTCTAAAGTGTAATTAAAAGGGAAAGAGAAGGAGCAAAGGCTGGCATTATACCAGTTTCCCCTCCACTCCAACTCTAACCCAGGCCCTTATTGTCTAAATGCATAATGTTGAGTGAGCACAGGAATGGGGGCGAGAGTGATGTCATCCCGCCACCCATAACCATGTGCTCACTCCTTCCCTATATGTGACTTTTATGAAGATGTTTATGAATGAATGTCTAAAGTGTATATAAAATTGAGTCCCAGGTGCTCTGTACAACAGAGATGTAGAACCATTGCAGCACACCCGAGACTCAAATTCCCTACATGTATTAATTTAAGATGAAGAGGGCGGAGGTGCGTGGTGAGGGATGGGGAGAAAATATCTGCAGGAACAATGCTCCCACAGCGAGTCAGCTCCCCCGCTGACCCTGCGTACCCCCCCCAGTTCGCCAAGGTCCACCCAAGGAGCGAGGTAGTGGAAACACCTCTCCGACCGCCAGGCCATTGAGCCAAGACCAGAGAGGGACACGGCCCCGAGGGCCGCCAAAGCAGAACCAACAGCCCACACCCACCAGGGCCGCCACGACCCCTGCGAACCGCAGTCAGCCCACAAGGACGACACTACCAAGAGCGCCCGCCCAACCGCCGACAGAGCCAGGAAGCACTGAGAACAGGCCCCAACCAGGGCCCGCTCACCGGCCAAGCATAGTCCAAGACCATCATCAAGGACATCCACTTGGTCCCCACCCCAGAAGAAATACTACACCCACCCTTCATATTAATAGCTTTCAGAACATATAACACATTAGACACCCAGGCTGGGTTTGCCCGCCCCCTCCCATTGGCCACCAGTCACACCCCCAGACACCCAACCCCCCAGCACATGAACCCCCAACCCACCAGCGAGCCGAGGGCCCCCGGCCAGAGCCGGGCACCAGAGCGCCAGCCAGCCCATAACCCGGCGACCCGCCCGCCAGAGCCCAAGACCCCCCGATCCCCACCAGGTCCAAGCCCGGGGATGACTCGCCCCCAGAGTCCCAAGCCCCCGGCACCCGCCCCGAAACCACCCCAGCACAGCCGGGTCACCATAAAACCCATAAAAACGTTCATTTCTGAGCCAAAAATGGGTCTAAAAACATGGGGGAAAATTCATAAACAAGTCTCACCTCTATTAATCCCAGGGCATGCGAATTAGGCAAAAAACTGCGACCTATAGTCTGGAAATTACAGTAATAAGATTGTTTTCTTCATCTGCTGCCTTTCTTTTTTTTTTATTTTTTATTGTTTAAGTAAATTGTTTTGTATTTTATTATTATAAAATAAATGAATAAACTAAAAATAAAATCTAAAATCTAAATCAAAAAGAAAAAACATTGAATGAAAAGGGTGCAGAAAGAGGAAAAATATCTTATATCTGCCCCTTATTAAAAAAAAATATAAAATAACTAAACAAACAAAAAACTATGCTTGAAAAATCTCCAAATTGAAAATAAAAAATACTGGATTTCCTTCACTTAGCACCATACTTTCCCAACAACTTCCAATTTAGGGTAATCATCTTTTCAAACATATAGATTGTTATAGAATTTTTATGGCGATATCAAATCAATTCCACAATCCTGTTCCCTGAATTACAATGCAGCATTCCTTCAGACTAGTTCTAAATGGAGGTTTTACAAACATAGGAATATTGTCTGTACACTGTGAGCAAATATTAGATGATGCAAAACCCCTCCTGACCATATGTTGACCTGTGTAATGTACTCTATGGAAGATTTTGTATTGTATTCATTTTAAGTTGGAGTTTTTAATAATTTTAAAAGTTCTTAGACATATCTGAGACCAGAAGTTTTGGTCAAAGTTGACTGACAAGTCTGTCTCCCATTTTACAATGGGAAAGGATATTGATTCAGCTACAGTATTTTAACGAGTGTCCAGTAAACCTTAGTAATTTGGAAGGGTTAAGATTAAGGAATTCTAATACACTTGTTGGTATTTCAATCCTAGTGTTAAGGTTAAATTAGTTTTTTGTTATAGATTTAATTTGTTGATATTCTAAAAATGTATCCTTATCAATCCCATATTGTGTTATTAATCTATGAAATTAATTCATTCAACCTTTATTTACCCAAGGACCATGGGAGACCGGTCATTCTGTGTGGCTACCCCCCGCCTATGGAACTCCCTCCCTGACTACCTGAGGGCTCCCCAGTCACTGGTTGACTTCAAAAATGAAGACTTTTCTTTTTAAGCGAGCATACTCTGCCTCCACATGATTTTATCTTTGATCTTGGTTGATATTATTATTGATTTTACTTGATTTTATCACTTGTTTTATTTATTTATTTTTTAAGCAGGCCTATTCCGCCTCCACATGATTCTCTCTTTAATCTTAGTTGATTTTATTATTGATTTTACTTGATTTTATCACTTGTTTTATTTGATTTTTGCTTTGTTGCACTTTGTAGCACTTTGAGATTTTTATTAATGAAAAGTGCGGTATAAATTTTTCATTCATTCATTCAACCTTTATTTAGTCAGGTAAATCTCATTGAGCCTCGAGGGCTCATTTACAAAAGCGACCTGCTACAAACTAAAGAATGATGAACAGCAATGGTAGAATTTCCTTAAACAACAAACAACAGAAGAAAAAAAAACATAGGAGAGAAATAGAAAGTGAAATGCAAAGTATCAAAACTAGCAAAACACCACAAGGTAGATGTACAAAATAAAAAACAAGAACATATCTGCAATGGTTTTTGCCAGGATTCCAAAAGATTCTTAAAACCAGTTATTATTATTATTATTTAGGCAGGTTAATCCCATTGAACCTTGAGGACTCATTTAAAAGAGAAACCTGCTCAACAAAGACTGATGACAACAGAGACAATCATAAGAGAGGCATACAGTTTTTTTTTAACAAGCTAAAAAATATGTCAAAATAGCTAAACAGATAGATTATAAGGCAAATGTAGAAAACTAAAAACAGGAACATGTCTGCATTGGTTTTTGCCAGGATTCCAACAGATTCTGAAAACCATTTAGAGAAGTCAAGGTCGAGAGCTTCAGATCTTTTTGTAAGATATTCCATGAAGCAGGAGCAGAGTAGGAGAAGGCCCTTTTTCCAAGTTCAGTCCTCACTGACGGAACACTGCAGGTAATCATGTCCTGAGAGCGCACACTGTAGCTGCACTCACGCAAAGACATGTAGGAGGAGATGTATGAGGGCAGCAGACCAAGAAGTGATTTAAAGATGAAAATGTACCAGTGGAAGAGTCTGTGTGAAGTTAATGATGTCCAGTTAACCAGTGAATACAGGGTGCAGTGGTGGGTACGATAATCACAACCAGTTATGAATCTTAGTGCACCATGATAGACAACATCCAACATCCGCAGGGTGCTTGTAGGAGCATTCATGTAGATAATGTCACCGTAATCAATGGAGGGAAGGAAAGTCACAGTTACAAGGTGTTTCCTAACATTCAGAGTTAGACATGATCTGTTTCTGAAAAAGAAACCCAGTTTAACTTTCAGTTTCTTTACTAGGTTTTCCACGTGGAGCTTAAAAAAGAGATGCAAATCGACCAGGATACCCAAATATTTATATGAATCAACAAACTCAATAGGGACACCATTTGAGGATAAAATCAGAGGAAGAACTGCTGGGACCAACTTCCTCTTAAAAAAAAAGCATCCTTTTGGTTTTATCAGCATTTAGTACAAGTTTGAGATGGAACAAATCTGACTGGATGATGTCAAAAGCGGATTGGAAAAGCTGGGAAGCCTTAGCAACTGTTTTAGCTCGACAGTAAACAACTATATCATCAGCATAGAAATGTAAGGATGAATCAGGGATGCTCTGACCTACATTACCTATATAGATTGTAAAAAGGGTGAGTCCTAAGACTGAGCCTTGTGGTACAGATAGCTGACTATTAAATGACTGGAAGAAGTACCATTATTTTGAACACATTGCGTCCGATCAGGAAGACAGTTAGAAAACCAACCAATGGTGTGGTCTGAGAAACCGATTTCTGAGAGCTTATGACACAAGATGTTATGATCCACAGTGTCAAAAGCTTTAGACAGGTCTAAGAAAAGTGCAGCACAATAATCCTTAGCATCCAATGCTTCAACAACGTCATTAAGAACCTTCAGTGAAGCAGTCGTGTTGTGTTGTTTCCTGAAACCAGATTGATGGAGAGGTAAGATGTTAAATGAGTCCAGATAATTTTTGATCTGAGAGTTTATCAGTTTTTCTAGAACCTTGGCTAAAATGCAGAGTTTAGAGATTGGTCGATAGTTGTTCAGTGAGGTAGGGTCACCTCCCTTCAGCAAAGGAAGAACAAAGGCTGTTTTCCAAGCATCCGGAATGGTGTTTTGTCTTATGGACAGATTAAAGATGTGAGTCACAGGGACTGTGATGATATGAGCAGCCAGCCTTAAGAAATAAGGTGGAAGTTCATCTGGACCTGCAGATTTTTTAGGATCAAGACCTTTTAACAGTTTATTTACCTCACTGACTGAGAACGGAGAAAAAGAGAAGGTGTGATTTAGGATTGACTTGTAAGAGGGATTTGATTTGTAGAAGTTTGGTTATTAGGTGAAGTGGCTGATTTTCCATTAGTAACTGTCAAATAATGAACTAGAAGCAACAAAATGTTTGTTGAAACAGTTCAGGATCTCGTGCTTATTTGACACAGGAACAGAGTTAACGAGAAGTTGTGATGGGAGGTCAGATGATTGGGGGGTGCCTGAGAGAGATTTGATGGTTTTCCCGAATCTTTTAGGGTCGTTTAGATTTTTGGAGGTCTGAGATAAAAAATAATTACGTTTTGCAGCTTTGATGGCAGTTGTGCATTTATTACTCAGCTGTCAAAAATTTAACAAATCAATGTCTGAGCCTGATTTTCTCGCTGCGGCCCAAAGATGGTTTCTCCTATGCAGAAGGTCAGCTAGTTCAGGAGTAAACCAGGGGCTGTCACGTCCTTTTATCCTGAACTGGCGGAAATGAGCGTGTTTGTTCACAAAATAAATGAAACTATTATGAAAATAGTTCCAGGCGGTGTTCACGTCATCGGTTAGCAGAATATGCTACCAGTCAAAGTGAGATACATCCCAGAGGAATGACTGTTCACAAAAACATTTCAAATCCCTTTTTATTAATCTGGGCTTAGAAAGTGGAAGTTTAATAATAATAATAATAATAATGAATTCAATTTATAATGCACTTTTCATTAATAAAAATCTCAAAGTGCTACAAAGTGTAACAAAGCAAAGATCAAAATAAAACAAGTGATAAAATCAAATAAAATCAATAATGATATCAGCTAAGATCAAAGATAAAATCATGTGGAGGCAGAATAGGCTTGCTTAAAAAGAAAAGTCTTTATGCTGCTTTTAAAGTCAACCAGTGACTGTGGAGCTCTCAGGTCGTCAGGGAGGGAGTTCCACAGGCGGGGGGCAGCCACACAGAATGCTCGGTCTCCCATGGTCCTCAATTTGGTCCGAGGAATATGAAGGAAATTACTGTTCTGTGATCGTAGAGACCGGGTGGATGAATATGGTGCAAGAATGTCCTTTAGATAGTCAGGTGAAGTTCCGTGCAAGCATTGATGGGTAATGAGAGCAGTTTTGTACTGAATTCTGTAGGTGACAGGAAGCCAATGGAGGTTATGGAGAATGGGTGTAATATGTTCAAATTTACGAACTCTCAACAGAATCCTTGCTGCACTGTTTTGAATGTATTGAAGTTTCTGAAGGTTTTTGCCAGGGATACCAATAAACAGGGAGTTGCAGTAGTCGAGCCTGGAGGAGACAAAGGCATGGACGAGTTTCTCAGCATCAGGAAAAGTCAGAGATGGGCGAAGTCTGGAGATGTTTCGAAGATGGAAGAAGCAGGTTTTAAACAGATGCTTAATGTGATTTTCAAATGTAAGATGAGAGTCCATTTTTATTCCAAGATTTGTAACAGAGGTGGAGAGGGGATGTCTTAGATAGATAGATAGATAGATAGATAGATAGATAGATAGATAGATAGATAGATAGATAGATAGATAGATAGATAGATAGATAGATAGATAGATAGATAGATAGATAGATAGATAGATAGATAGATTAGATAGATAGATAGATAGATAGATAGATAGATAGATAGATAGATAGATAGATAGATAGATAGATAGATAGATAGATAGATAGATAGATAGATAGATAGATAGATAGATAGATAGATATAGATTTATTTGTCCCCGTAGGGAAATTAATTTGCAACATTTGTCAGCAGGCATTGA
>JBBPBX010022502.1:0-11910 GCA_038048925.1 Garcialebias charrua
TCAAAATTAACTTTTTTTAGCTGATAAACTCCCTAGAATGTGTCTAAAATGTTGTATAGCGCTATGTCTGTGTTAATTTTTATATATTTGTGCGTATTAGTTTAAATCGGCAATATTTGGTCTAAAAACGTGATTACGGTAACCCTATGGGTTGAACAGAGGAATTGCACCTTAATTTTCGTATTGGTCTAGGATTCTCACTCTGTCGTCACGAAAGAGGTTCAAGCAGAGCCAATCCCCTGCAGAGATGAGAAGGTCATCGCTGCAGTTCATACCTTATATGGAAGTGGTACATTGCACTCCGGAAAAGTACTGTACTGCAACAAAGCATATTATCGTTTTTGGAATGGCACTAGTTATTTGTATATTTTAACTTATTTATTTTAAGAGTACTTTTCACTTCATCGAAACTATTTAATTGTATTTCTTTTCTTATTGTGCGATGGACAAGTGATGCATGAATGCTAAATTGGGGCAGTGGTGTAAGTGCAAGTTTGGGATCTGAAAGACCCAGGTTCAATCCCCGGTCACGGAATACCTTGTGGTATTTTTCATTTTTTTTAAGCCTTTTGTTTTGGATAGATCGGGTGAGAATAGATAAATACATCTACATAATTATTCTTTGTTGTTGCTTGTTTTAAGTTGTTTGCTAGAGTTTTAGTTTGTTTTAGTTTGTTGCTAGAGGGGGCGTGAACGCAGCATAACCCCCCCAACTCCTCCCCTCCTTGTCTCTCGACACTCCCATTTTCATGAGGTTTTTGAATCTGGTCTGGGGGCGGAGCTACCGTTTCACAGTGGGGTGAGTCCCTCTTTAAAGTATGGTTCTATGCTGTACTTGACTTAGACCTGTCCAAAGCCTTAAATACTGTACATCATGACATCTTATGCCACAAGCTCTCAGCTGTTTCCCAGATCACATTGTTGGCTGGTTCTCTATCTCTCAGGTCGGAGGCAATGTGTTTGACATAATGGTACTTCATCTAGCTAACCATCACCAATGGTGTGCCACAAGGCTCAGATTTAAGTCCCACTCTTTTTACAATTTGTATAAATAATGTAGGTCTGAACATTCCTGATGCTTCCTTGCATCTCTATGCCGACGACACTGTTGTTTATTGTTGAGCTAACACAGTTTCCAGGGTTTTCCAGCTTCTAGTCTGCATTTGACATCATTCAGTCAGACTTATTCCATCTCACGCTGGTGCTAAATGCTGACAAAACCAAAGGGATGTTGTTTTCCAACAGGAAGTCGGTGCCAGCAACTCTTCCTCCTATCTCATCCATGCATGGTGTTCCTATTGAGTTTGTGGATTCTTAGAAATACTTGGGAATTTTGGTCGATGTACATCTCTCTTTTAAACCACATATTGAAAACTTGATAAAGAAACTGAAATTAAAACAGAGTTTATTTTTCAGAAATAGATCTTGCATAACTCTGAATACCAGAAAACACCTTGTAACCACTACAGTACCTTCCTACCAGAACATAGACTGTGGTGACATTATTTACATGAATGTCACTGCAAGCATCCTGCAGATGTTGGATGTTGTCTGCCATGGTGTACTAAGATTCATAGCTGGTTGTAACTGTACTCATCACTGTACCCTGTACTAACTGGTCATCAGTATCTACATGTAGACTCTCACACTGGTTCATCTTCATCTATAAATCCCTCCTTGGTCTGCTACCTTCTTATATCTCCTCCCAAATGTCATGCTGTCACTGCAGTTACAACATGCACTCTCAGGACATCATTACCTGCAGTGTTCCCTCAGTGCAGACTCAACTTGAAAAAAAAGGCATTTTCCTACTCAGCTCCTGCAACCTGGAACATCTTGCAACAGGAACTGAAGTTGTCCTCCTTGATTTCTTTAAGGAGTTTCAAACATTTGATAATGTCAATGGAAATATAAAAGCAAACATGTTATTGTTTTTAGTATTTCACCCTGTTTTATGACACCCTGATTTATTATTTCATACATTACTCTTATTTTAACTGCATTTTAACTGTAGTTTATTGTTATTGTTCTGTCTGGAACAGGTCCCTCTTGTAAATTATTTCTCATGGCTCAATGAGACTAGCCTCTATAAATAAATGTTGAATGAATGAACGAATGGGAAAACTTTATTAACAGTTATTATATTACCTGTTGTGCATTGCTCTTTGAATAGCCTCAGTTTGAACAAATGAAGTGTTTCTCTGACCAGATCGACACGCAAATGGCCAAATCATGCAGGGCTGTCTTAAAATGACCATAGTCTCGAGCATTTTATGGCAGTTAATAAAAACAGCATTTTTCATTCAACCTTTATTTAGTCAGGTAAATCTCATTGAGCCTCGTGGACTCATTTACAAGAGCGACCTGCTACAAACTAAAGAATGATGAACAGCAATGGTAGAATTTCCTTAAACAATAAACAATAGACAAACATAAGAGAGAAATATGATTTTTTTTAATGAACTTCTACTCAGATGTCAGTTTTACACATCAACTTTCCAACATGTCAACAATCCACTTTGTTCTTGGCCCCGTTTGATGGTCAAAATTAAACACAGTTTGCTAGAAGAGTAATAATGTACTGTATTACTCAAATGGAAAATACCTAATCCCCCCTCTTTCTTTGGCTCAGGGATATTCTTTACTTTCTTAAACTTGAGAAAATTAGGATGTCACTGCACAGCTTTTCTGAGCAATTTACACATACTTGGCAACCACTACAACTGTTGGCTAGATTAACTAACTTTCCCTTTGTACCAGATTAGCTACCATTATTATTATTATTAATTATTTATTTATTTACTTTTTCTTAACTCATTATGCGCATATTTCTGGTCTTTTCTTTTCTGGAGGTTCCCTCTCTTCTCTTTTTTGTTTCTTTTTTACACAGTATAGACCCCTTTCACGGATTGCGCAATACCGGAAGCGCCGCCATGTTGGAGACACTCGCGCTGTAAACACACAGTAGTTGAAGTCGGAGCTCCGGTTTTATTTCTGATTTGACCATGTTCTCTGTAAAACAAACCTCTGTGAAGAAGACAGAAGCTGCAGGAGACTATGTGGACCAGCTTCAGCCTGCAGCAAAGGAACGTCATTTGGATAAAATACAGATAATTGGCAGCTAAGACCCATACCGGCTGTCCAACATGTCAGAAGATGAGAAGACCTTACCAGCTGTGACCTACGCAGACATTGTGAATTATTTGGTGTTTGGTGATTTATATTTAATTTTTAATTTGTGTGTGTACATATAAATATATTTTGGGTGTGTTTTTAAACACACACTAGCTATGTATTCTTATTGTAAATGTATGTGACTCATCACATCAGTCTGAGGATTGAAGCAAATTTTGTCAAAATGATCTTAGATCCCTGTTTTTTAAGCTACATTTGATCCCTGGATCAACCAGATCTGAGCGGTTCCAGAGAGCAATGCCTTGATTTTCCTTATTAATCCAGACTAAATGTGTAAATGTGTGTTTCAGTTCATCTTATAGAAGCTCTGTGCAGAACTACCTCAATACATATTTTTTAAATAAACATGTGAAGTACAATGATGGCTGACAAGTGTTATTCAAAATTTTCAACTCTTGTACAGTGTTTCAACACAAATTATATAAATAACAGCTACTCTATGAATCTAATTACAGTAAGAACTTTGAGGTGCATTCTGCAGACATTCATCTTTTAAGATAATAGTACGAATGGTTGTCTTTATATAGACCTTTTTTACCTTACAACTACTTTGAGTTTGGCAGAATATTTTCTAGTCAATACAAAAAGTGCACAAACAAAATGGTTAATGATACATAATGTCATTTATTCTGTCATTTATCATGTCCTGGACAACTGAGAATCTTCACCAGCATCATGCTCAAATAAAGAGTGCAGTGAATGAAAAATCATGTCTGCCCCATATTTGCAAAAACAACTTCAAAGTAAAGGTGGAACAATGTAAAATAAAAATAAAAAAGGTTCACATCAGCTATCACTCTTCTATCCACTTGTTCTTTTTACAATTCATGCAGCTACTCATAACCCACCAAAGGTGATTAACCAAGGCACAGCACACAAAGCCAATCATATCGATTAATGCAACTTTTTCTGGATCTCTACATGTTTGAAAATCAATAGGTAGAAGAGGGCCATTCAAGATTGTGTATTTTTGTCTAACACAGCCTATGACACGTTCAACATGGATTCTAACATGTGCTATTTGCCATGTTTTTTTTAGTTCTTTTTTGTCGTCGGTTGAAGCGTTCAGCTGCCAGATGTCATCCACCATCAGCACCAACTGCTACTTCTCTGCAGCACACGTCTTCAGTGGAGGCACCCAGTCTGGATCATCCTTGCTGTACAATGGAGCACGTCTGCCTAAGAAAAGAAAAAACATAATAAAATAAAAATTACTTAAATGAAGTTGTAAATAATTGGTGTGTTCATATGCATATGAATTTCAAAACAGGATTTACAACATAGCACCGGATTGTCAGTTGTCAAACAACACAAGAACAGTTAATTTAGGTTATTGTATGTGCTTCTTACATATTTAGTGTTTGTACGTATTTTTTGCTTTTCAACTTGAGAGCTAGGTGTGCAGTTTCTCATGACAGTGCTCTTGTCATGAGTGTCATGACATGACACTCATGACAGTGCTCTTGTCATGAGTGTCATGTGCTCTTATGAATTTTGAATAATCAGCATAAACAACTCAACAACTGAAAGCTTTGTTAAGCTTTCAGTTGTTGAGTTGTTTATGCTATTTGTAAAAAACAAATAACTCAACAAAAAAATTTAACGTTCCATGTACATTTTATGCAGCACAGTTAAAGGATTGTAATAATAATAATAATCATCATTTTATTTAAAAGCGCCTTTCAGGACACCCAAGGACACTTAAACCAATTCAGTTCAAACATTATCAGTGACAAATTGAAATATAAAATACATAAGGATTATATAATATAAAATACATTTAGTAAAGTTAATGATAAGTCTAAAGAGATGTGTTTTCAGGGCTGTCTTGAACAGAGAAAGGGAGGTGGTGTTTTGAAGCTCTGTCCTCGTGCTCAATAAACTTATGATTCGTGTAATGCCCTAATTCACTATAATCTACTGTAAGAAATATATTACCTGACACAAAGTGTGCAGAGCAAATTCGGATGTTGCTCAGTGTTTTTCAATCCAAGTTGTGGTTTAGGCTGGCAGCCACAGACGTCGACGTTCCTCTGATAACTGCTGAATTACTTCACCTTGATTTGTCATCACGAGTGGTAATCTGTAAAACAGAAGGTTTTTCTCTCAATCTGACCGATTGTGGCAGCCATGGACACGACAATAATTCACCATTTTTTGATTTTGTGTGACCAGACGCGACGCACCACTACAATAGCTTTGAGGCTAACACAGCTATGTCGCCAAGATGGCTACTTCCGGTATTTTTCCAGGGTTGATGACGAGCCGTGAAAGGGGTCTATACTGACTAGTTTGATGGAAATGATAATACTGACGTCTTATTTGAGAGTGGTGTTTTTTTATCTTTTTTTTTTCTTCTACATGCTATGTTGATGTTAGTGGAGGGTGCTTGTCTGGTTTTCCTTTTTTTAGTTCATGCCTTTATGGTTTCAATGAAGTTGTACTGTTTGTTTTATATGTACAGTACAATACAAGAATGGTGCTATGACTGTGCAATTTGTTTTAAAAAAACAACAACAAATAAATAAAGTTTTGGGAAAAATTAAACACAATTTCTCCAAACTGAGCTTAAAAGATCTATCTATAACAGGTAAGATATTCATTGTTTATGATATTTCCACAGTATCCCTCTTCAAGCTGAAATGTCCATTTTAATGAAGTAAATTCATATGGAATAAAATAACATATAACCCTCAGTGTTACTGTTTAAACTCTGCGTACTGTATTTGTATTGTTTGTTTTCTTAAAAAAAAATCTCCTGGTTATAAATCCCATCCAACATTCACACCATCGAACAGACACTTTCAGCTGCATTTAATCCTTTTCAATCTGTTTTTCATGTTGCAGCAGTTTTTTCATCTCCAAGTCAGACAGTGCACTAAGGAGAACTTTCTGAGTTCATAATTTAGGAGAAGTAACGTTTAAACTGAGAAAGCTATATTTAAAATTAAAATGAACATATTCGCCCCTGACTCGTCAACATATTTAAATATTTTTCAGGAAATGAAAGTCTCAAAAATACTTTTCAAAATTACTGTAAAGCAACTTTTTTGTTTGTTTCAGCCACCCTAGTGTATGAGCCACACAGATTAAAATAAAACCAAAAGTGGATTTTATGAAAGATTTAAAGACACAGACATTTTTATGTAACTCAGTAGAATTAAACTTCACCCTTTCTGGCTCCTTAAAATTTAACACAATGAGAAATTTTGTTAAAATACATTTGATTTCCTTTTCCTTTTTAAAATTAAAAAAGTATTTCTGGAATCTAAAAGATTTTGTAACAACACAAAATTCTGGGGATAATGGTTTACTGGGAATGCTCTCAAAGGTCAATACTTCACACTCTCAATGGGAACTTTTTTATCTGGAATAAATTAGATATTTCATAGTTGGTTCTAGTAGTTTCTTTTTGTACATTTACTTATACAGATTTTTTTCCTGCCACAGTAATTTTATTTAATTTTTTAATCTCCAGTGTAAAAATAACAATGTAAATCCACCATCCCACCAAAAAGGATCACCTTAATTTCATTGTGCCTGGAAATAATTTCATCTTATATGACAAAAAAATAAATCAGACACTGCTTGTTGTTCCAGATACTCTTGGCAGTGATGAAAAGCCAGCAGCTGCTAAGAAATCCACATAAGTTCAAGAAATGAATTAATCACCTGAATAAAATGTGAAGCCCTGAGGCCAAGCAAGTGAGGGCAAAATGTCAACAAGGAGCCAAGTAAAAAATGGTTTCTGCATTGAAGCTTTGATGTATTGTCCTCAGGTTGTTCAAATTTTGAACCGCTGAAGAGAAGGCTTTATCTTCTCTTCTGAAAAGCCTGATTCATTCAACCTTTATTTAGGCAGGTTAATCCCATTGAGCCTCGAGGACTCAATTACAAGAGAGACCACCTGGGGCCTCATGTATCAACCGTGCGTGCGCACAAAAACCTTGCGTGCGTCACTATCCACGCAAAACCCCGTATGTATCAAAACTGAACTGAACGTGAATATGTGCGCATCCAAGTACATTTCCACGGCGTACGCACGTTTCTGTGGTTCTTGTTCCTTTGGCGACACTTACAGGTGATTCAGAGAAACTGAAGCCCCACAGTCTGTGGTTGACTTTAAGAGCGGCTTGAAGACCTTTCTTTTCAACCGAGCATACTCTACCTCCTCATGATTCTACTTTTGATCATAGCTGATACTGTTGTTGATTTTAATTGTTTTATTATTTGTTTTATTGACATTTAATTATGTTGCACCTTGTAGCACTTTGAGATTTCCATTAATGAAAAGTGCGTTATAAATTGAATTCATTATTATTATTATTATTATTATTATTATTATTAACTGTTCATGATGTGAAAATGATTAATATTCCCACCAAACACACATGATAACAATTATTACATCCACATGGACGCAAATAAAGGACGCGCAAAGTTGTGCAAAAAATACATTTAACAGGAACGGATTCAGCCTTACTGGAGGATATAATAGTGTAACACGCAGATCATTTATTTATAAACAGATATAATTTTCTGATCTATGATATGGCTTATCATCCGTTTTCAGGAATAATTTTTCATTTTGGCACTGCGCTCTGGAGCAACACAGGAACCGTGCACAACGCGTGCAGAAGCAGCGATCAAACTGTTCCTGAGCTTTCCAGAGGGAGCTGGCAGGTCGATCGGGACTGTGCCATTCCAGTCCACACAAAGCCGATTCATGTCCAATAGAATGGTCTCATCCATATGATTCCAAAGGCTGAGTGGTCGCGGTTTGGAGCGCGCGCACCCTCGCCGGTGTTACACGGCAGTGGAGGTGTTTAATAATCTGCGTTTATTGTAGATTTCTCCAAAATGACACGTGAAAGTACACCATATATAACTTGTAGGAGAGTAAAAGCTTCACAGACAAACAGATGCGCACAAGGCTGCGGCGCGCGCTGCGCGCAGCGTTTGGAGACTCCAACATCACGTCATGTCATGAAAACTCTCCACTGAGACGCACAGACCCGTTTCTTCATGTCATCTATTAAATAAACAAAGATCTATGTTCAACCAAACATCCAAGTTCCTCTGTGTTTACAGTAATTATGGTAATAAACTCGTGCGCAAAGTTAATATTTTCACTCAGAATGAATGGATGTGCCGGACCGGTTGCGCACCAAAGCAGGGTGCGCGCACACACAAATACCGACACACAATCACTCGTTCTTTGCGTGATGAACACATTTTATTACTATTCTTACTTAGGATTTTTTCCTCACTCATATTATATTAAATTCATTATTTTCCTGAATCTAGAAATGATTTCTGATCGCGCAGGGATCAAACAAACATGTCCTTCACACATGCAGGAAGTAATTTGCATCTGTTTAACATATGTAAATGAAGGCGTGTCAGGGGAGGTGTCTCACGTGCGCTCAGTTCCACGTTAATTGTGATGTACAAAAGGAATGTGCGTGGATTCCGGTGTACGCACAGTTTGATACATCTGGATTCTTTTGTGCGTACACACTTTTCTGGATTTGACCGTACGGCACTTTTCAGTAAGAAATCCACGCAAGTCTTTGTACATGAGGCCCCTGGTTACAAAGAAAGTTGACAGCAACAGTAGATTTTCCTTGAACAATCAACAATAAGAGAGAAATACAGATTTTTTTTAAACAAGTTAAAACAAAGATGTCAAAGTAGCAAAACAGACAGATTATAAAGCAGATGTAGAAAATCAAAAACAGGAACATGTCTGCATTGGTTTTTGCCAGGATTCCAACAGAGAAGTCAAGGTTGAGATCTTCAGATCTTTTTGTAAGATATTCCAGGAAACAGGAACGGAGTAGGAGAAGACCTTTTGTCTAAGTTCAGTCCTCACTGACGGAACACTGCAGGTAATCATGTCCTGAGAGCGCACGCTGTAGCTGCACTCACGCAAAGACATGTAGGAGGAGATGTATGAGGGCAGCAGACCAAGAAGTGATTTAAAGATGAAAATGTACCAGTGGAAGAGTCTGCGTGAGGTTAATGATGTCCAGTTAACCAGTGAATACAGGGTGCAGTGGTGGGTACGATAATCACAGCCAGTTATGAATCTTAGTGCACCATGATAGACAACATCCAACATCCGCAGGGTGCTTGTAGGAGCATTCATGTAGAGAATGTCACCGTAATCAATGGAGGGAAGGAAAGTCACAGACACAAGGCGTTTCCTAACATTCAGTGTTAGACATGATCTGTTTCTGAAAAAGAAACCCAGTTTAACTTTCAGTTTCTTCACTAGGTTTTCCACGTGGAGTTTAAAAGAGAGATGTGAATCGATCAGGATACCCAAATATTTATAGGAATCAACAAACTCAATAGGGACACCATTTGAGGATAAAATCAGAGGAAGATCTGCTGGGACCGACTTCCTATTTGAAAAAAACATCCCTTTTGTTTTATCAGCATTTAGGACAAGTTTGAGATGGAACAAATCTGACTGGATGATGTCAAAAGCGGATTGCAGAAACTGGAAAGCCTTAGCAACTGTTTTAGCTCGGCAATAAACAACTGTATCATCAGCATAGAAATGTAAGGATGCATCAGGGATGCCCTGACCTACATTACCTACCTATGTAGATTGTGAAGATAATGTAGGTCAGATTACATCCAGGCAGAATGAACGATTCTTCCTTTAGTGTTTATTTGAAAAGCATTATTATTCACAAGATACAGTACATTGGAAATAAAATGCTGAGAGAAATGAGAAAGTTAAACTAAAGCCCCCAGTATAGCTGTTCGTTGTGCAGCACGCCGCTCGATGTGCGGGTGCTGCGTGCAGGCAGTTCACATTATAGCTCAGTGTGACGCTCCAGCGTGAAGCTCCAAATACTTGATGTCATTTGAGCAACAGCAGGGCAGAGCGTTTTCCTATGGGACAAATTGAGGTCGCTGATTGGTCATTTGCTGACACGCCTACTGAATTGATTGACATGTCGGGTGGGAGAAGAAAAGGCAGAGGGCTGCGCAGCGGTTTTCTGTGTTTATATGTTAATAAAAAGTTCTAAAAAATAAAATTAAAACAGGGAGCGCTGGTCCTTCAGCCCACACAGCAGACCAGCACACCAGGAAATATTTAGAACCTGCGCATCCACGTTGGACATGACTTTAGTTCGCTCGTGACAAGTTCATTCATTCCTCCTCATCGGAGGAGGAAGCGAATGGTGACCGCTTCAAGCGATCACTTGACTTTTGGCTAAAAAACAAAAGAAAAGTTCAGATCAGCGATGAAGAAGAGGAATTTAATACATTTGTGTCTCAGACAAAACAGTCCGGCCCCGGGCAGTTTATTGTGAGACAACGGCTTGGCGCGGCGCTCGGACCAACGCAGAGCTATACTGGGGGCTTAAAATTTAACAGACTGACACAACTAATATTTGTTTATGCTAAAAACGATTAAAAAGTATTGCACATATATGCATTGTTTAGCCTGTTATAGTGCAAAAAGTACTTCATAGCAACATTATTATATCTTTAAATTAAGTCTGTGATTAAATGATGAATGTAAGTTGACAGTGTTGTTTTTATCTCTAACTTTGGTCTCAACCAGTGAGTTTTTATCTATTTAGCTGCTAAATGCTTCACTGTTAGTAGCCTATGCTAGCTGCTAACTGTGAAGCAACACAAACCAAACAGTCGCTGCTGCAGGCACATAAAGGTTAAGAAAGTTAACAAATATTAGAATACTATTTTTTGTTTTACAACAATTCATTAAAACTGTTTAACAAATAATAACATGTACTGTACAATGTGAGCATTTCCTGTTGCACTTTGCGAATGACTTAATAGCTATGTGTACATCATGCGCATAATTCTTTGACTGGACTGAAATGTATTCTGATTAAATACTGTAATCTGAATGTATCATTGTGCACAATCTGTTCATGACGAGTGTTTACATGCAGCGGGCATTTATTCAGAGTAGAAGTACTGACGTGCGCAGAGTGGTAAACTTTACTTAAAAAAAAACACAGAAGAAGAAATTCTATTTCCGGGATGAACTGAACAAACCTGAGCGCCCAACATGGACCCGTGACAGGTTTTAATGAAGATGGAGACGTTACTGCGCTCCCTGATTGAGCTACAGGTGATGCAGATCATTCTGAGCTCTTTCAAAGTTTCTAGTAGAAATGTTGTATCGCTCACCGACCAATTTAGTTTCCCCGACATGCTAATATTATTAGCATTAGCCAGGCGGAAATTCGTGAGGTAGACATCGCACATGCGCAGTCAGGTCAGTTTTCCACAATCTGAATAAAATGATCAGATTAAGTGTTTACATGCACACCGTTTGGATTATGAATCGGCATAAACCACCCCTCTCATTCTGATTACAATTCATTTGGATCGAGCTGAATCAGCTCAGAATAATCCGAATGGCCGTTTAATCCGATTACTTATGTCCATGTACCGTAAACAACAAAGATGAAAATATGAATTCAAATGTATAGGCTACAACACGAAAAGAGACTATGTGGGCTGCGCCTAATGACAGATGATGAAATATGGTTTTAAACACTAATAATAATTTGGTAAAACTGAATGAAATGTACTTTAAAGTTTTACGTGAAAGCAAATATAAATTTCTTGTTTAGGATGTGTCATCATTGCCAGACTAAATTATGTTCATCTCAAAAAGAGTAGAAAATATAGTTCCTTTTGTGATGTCTTTGTTGG